>JAOEHY010006944.1:0-34666 GCA_025447955.1 Psilopsiagon aurifrons | reverse complement strand
GAGGCAAAGAAGTCATTAAGAACCTCAGCCTTCTCCAAATCCAGGGTAGCCAGTTCTCCTGATAGCTTCTGGAGGGGTCCACGTTGTCCCTAGCCTGTCTTTTATTTGCAATGTACCTATAGAATCCCCTCCTGTTATCTTTCACATCCCTAGCCAAGTTGAATTCTAAGTGGGCCTTAGCTTTCCTAACCTGGTCCCTAGCTTCCTGGACAACATCCCTGTATTCTTCCCAGGCTGCTTGTCCTTGCTTTCACCTTCTATAAAATTCTTTTTTCCCTCGAATTTTCCTCAGCAGCTCCTTATCCATCCAAGGAGGTCTCCTGGCCCTCCTGCTGCACTTCCTTCTAGTAGGATGTATTGCTCCTGAGCTTGTAGCAGGTGATCCTTGAATATCAACCAACAGCCTTGGACCCCCCTACCCTCTATGGCTATGTCCCATGGAACCTTACTGAGCAGGTTCCTGAAGAGGCCAAAGTCTGCTCCCTTGAAGTCCAGGGCAGTGAGCTTGCTGCACGCTCTTCTCACTGTCCTGAGGATCTCAAATTTGACCATTTCATGAACATATCAGGTGGGAGCTGCTGGACCTTGACCAATTTTTAATTACGAGTGCACTGATTGAAGGGGGGGTAGCAGCAGCTACCTGGGTGTAGGTAAGAATTGACTCCTGTCATGTGGCAGGTATAATCTGCTCTCACTGTGACCCTGGTGTGGGACTGACGCTAGGAGACTGAGAGCAGGATCTGAGTTTTCAGAGGTGGCAAAATCCCGCAGCTTCTGCCTATGGAACAGAGAGTGAATCCTCTGCCACTGTGAGTATCAGGCCACGGTCCTGGCCAGTCCTTATGTGTAGGGGGCTGCTATTAGACAGCGCTGTGGCATGCCATACCGTGCTTTCAAATGAAGAGAGGAAGGAAAAGGATTTGAAGTAAACAAGAATGGAGCAGTTCACGGAGCCGGCTGCTGCTGCCAGGCAGCCTCGTCAATAACTTGCATACTTGCTTTGGACTGCAGATTGTTTCAGTGTCAGCACAGATGCCATTTCTGGAAACTCCCTGCAGACCAAGGACATCAGAGGAGCCATTTTATTGTACTTGATGGGTGAGAGCAGAAGGCAGAGGCTAATAAGACTGGTATCATGCACGAGGTGTAATAATAGCGGCAGTGTGAAAAGTTTGTGTGAAAAATGTTCTGTTTTCTCCAAGCACACTGGAGAAAAAAACATCATTTCCTCCAATTCCTCTTCTTAAATGCACATCCATGATTTTTGCAGCTGCTAACATGTGTAATGCAGCGCCACAAGGCTCTCCTGAGCCTAAGACTTCTCACCTAATATGCACATACTTAACTGCCTCTGAAACTCGTTTATCTACACCAGCCATTTCCAGACTCTCTGGCATAAAGCAGTTTTGCACCAAAGCTGTGTTTGTATTCTCATATGTGACAACACCACATGAGGTGTTTTGGTGTTGTTTTGTAAAGTCTCTCTTTTCTTACACATGAGCCACATTTGTCTGTGGATGTAAGGAAGCTCTTCCACCCATTCTGGCTTTAGCGAGAGATTTGAGAGAAGCAAATTGCATTTTGAATGCTGCATAAGGTTAGGAAGATAGTATTTTCCTCTGCACTCTAACAAACCACTTGTGAGCACAGAGCGGTTTGGGGTCACATTTTCAGGCACTCACACCAGAAGTCACAGTGAATTTTATGGCTGTGGAATCTTTCCAAAGCCCCACATGTGCCCAGCCCAGGCAGTGTGCTGCTTTCAGGGCACCCTCTGAGTGCCAGGACACTCAAATGCCCAAACCTACCGTAAGCACAGATGCCATTGAACATGCCGGAGGGCTGCCAGCATAAACCCTGTTTATAAAGATGATCTTTATGTCATGGGGAAACCTCCTTGCACACTGGGCCGTGAAGAATGCATGTCTGTCCTTCTTAAGTAATTACTGAATAAGTCTTCCTAAACCTTCCAGGGAGCAGGATAAGGAGAGGAAAAGGTTTGCTCTTGCTAACCTGGGCATCTTTGCAACACTGTGAAGGCAAAGCTTAGGAAAATGCCAGGAACCATCTCAGGTCACTAATTATTGCCTGGTTCTGTAGGGCTGATTAGGGACCCCCATGCAGCAAAGGTGAAGGTGCAAGCCCCAGGTGATGACCTGGGAATGGGATGGGATGGGATGGGATGGGATGGGATGGGATGCCCCTCCAGGCAAGCAGGCGGCTGGCTGAGGGCAGCCCTCTGAGCACAAAGCATCAGTTTGTTGGTGCTGTGGCAGCAGGGTGCCGCTATGTCCCAGGCCTAATGACTCTTGACCACGCTCACAACAGCCATGAGTGCTTACAAAGAACCCAGTACTAATGGGTAGGCTGTCTGAATGCTCAGGCTCAGTGAATGCTAAGAAAGCAAACGGGCTCCAGCTATTTTGGAGACAACAAATGCAGACAAAAGATGCAGCAAAGCCGACTGTAACAGCATATGCCGCAAAAAGTTAGCTGCTCGTCCTTTGTCGGCAGGATGGGCTGCAGCTGCAACGCGGGGGGAGCACGGGGGCAGAGCGGGAGCGCAGCTGCTCCCCGTCACGGGGGGGAGAGCCCACGCGGCACCTCCTGGGGATGGCTCTGGAAAGAGCAGGGAAGGAGGGGGTTGGCCCCTGTCCCGCTATGGTGCTGCTGCGGGGGGGCAGCAGGCACGCTGGGGGAGCGACAGCGAGCACCCGGCCACGCGTGTCGAGGTGCTCTGTGCAGGCTGCCATCCCAGCAACAGAACCTGGAGGGCCGGCGGGGAGGAAGCCGATGCTGGCGGTACGGAGCTGTGGGAAGGTACTTGTGCTGTCCTCCAGGAGTCCTGAAGCGGGTTTTGTTCATTTGGAAAATGCAACACTTTGTGAAGGCTGCCGAGTTACCACCAGTTGAGCTGGAAGAATAATGGACAGATAAACTGGGCTTTTTTTTCTTAACCCCAGATGCTTAATAAGCCTATTCCCCACCAGGCAAGCATATATATTACAAATTCAGATGGGACAGTTGGGAACCAGCAAACAAATCTGGGTGGAGAATCCTCCGTATTACATCCCTGAAGCTATTTTGCAGATTTCATACATTATCCATCAGGGTTCAACACGCAGCAGAGCTATAGGCCAGGAGTGATGCTCGTGAAGAATTTAAGCACATAAAGTTAATGATGTGAGAACAGGTGTTCGCTGCTGTAGTTGATGGGGAGGAGTTTGGTACAGCATCTATATAAGGACAATACGAGCAGAGAGAGATTAAAATGCCTATGGGTAGCAACAACGAAAGAGACTACTAAATAACAGAGGTGCCATGTGTGAGCCATGGGGTGATTGTGAAAAGGGTTAAAAAAGATGCTGCAGCAGAAGTTAAAGCTGTGACTCAAATGCAGATAGGAATAAAGAACAGAGTTTAAAATCAAGCAATGGATGCTGTCAGATACCATGATGCTTGTGTACCATGAGCATGAAGGAAAACATCCACCTTCTTGATAGAGCTACAGCACAAAGGGGTTGGGCTTGAAGGGATTGCAGTCCTGGCACTATCCAGCTGAAACACCCTGTCCCTTTGCTGGGAGTGACCCCCCTGACCCATCAGGGGGTATTGCTGAGAGCATCATGCCACCAAATAGTGGCTTCTTAACACTGGGATTGTGATAACGGTGGATTTGAGCACCCAAGTTAATGCAGTTTCCATTACTGGACCTTTTCCTTGTTCCCCATAACTTTCTCAAATTAATTCTAGGTTTCCTTGCTCAAGCTTTCCTCATGGGTGACTTTTCCTTGTTTGAAGGGGTGGGGGAGAGAAGAAGGCAGAAATGCAACCAGAAATCCTGTCTCCTTTTTGATCCTTATGGAGTGATGTAACCAAATGCAACCAATTGACCTGAATATTCCAAACAAAACTAGATTTTGTTCAGCTATAGCACAACCTCACCGATCTCTGTGGAGCAATCCAAAGTCTGAGGAAACTGAAGTAATTCTTTCTGTACAGACATGTGGGCAAGTGGACAGGAGGACACAAACCCTCTCAATAGCACAGTGGAAGACACTTGGCTGTGAATAGAGCTGAAGAAACTAAATAGCAGGTAAGGAGCACAGGCTGCTGGAGACTTAGGTCTCCTTTTCTGTCCCTGTTGGGTTTTAATAACTGGTGTTTATCAGATGTTGCTTTGCCATATTATTAGTTGAATTTGCTGATACGGAAACTGATGTTTATAACCTGTCTTACCAGCAAAGGACTGCAACCAGAATGTCAATGTGAGATTGCCTCAAAAAAAATGGATGTAAAAACAATGGGGAAAAACATAGGGTGGAAAGAGAACTGATGCTGTTGAGAAGTTGAGACCAGAGACAGAGAGAAGAGGAGCCTGAACCTGCTGCCTAACAGCATTTGCAGCATCTCAGAAAAGTGTGTTTCTCCTCAAGGAATGCTAATGATTTTAAATGCATTGGAGCCTACCTACAGCTCCTGCCTGTGCAGCCTGGTGTCAGGCACAGCCTAGAAAGAGTACACCTTGCCTGAAGCACAACAGGATGCAACAGTAGGTTGAGAATTTGCAGAAAACACGAAAGATCAAGCCAAGCTCTGCAATGTGCTGTTCATTTTAGCTGAAAGATTTAAATACCAGCAAAAAAGGAAAAGATGGAGCAGGTGCAGCAGCTCCATGGGGCTTCTTCTCGCAGCCGCCTTCCTGTCCCTGCCTTGTGCTTTCTTGTCCTCTGGAGTGTCACAGCTGTCCCAGTTACTAAAAAGGAACACGGCAGCACTGCAGCACACTGGAGTGGGTGCCCATGGAGGGCAGCAGGAGGATGGATGAATGCAACCCAAGGCAATTCAGAGAGATGCCTGTATCTTCCTTGGAGGACACAGGACTGCACCACTTCGGAGCAAAGAGCCGTCTGGTCTTGGTTGCACAAGTTCCTGGCTTTCAGGTGCAAGATGACCTCCAGGCTCCTCCTTGAAATGCAGAGTGGGGTCCCATACAGGCTGAGCCCCTGACTGGATACCAAGAGGAGGAGGAGGAGTAGGGAGAGGTTTGGTGGCCCTGTTCCCTCTCATAGACACTTCCATAGTGACTGACCTGTGGTTTCACAGGCACCCCAGCCACATCCTGACCAACAGAGAGTCCTTGTCACCATGTGGGCATTTACCTTCCCCAGCAATTACACCTCCTTCTGTGGTGGCGAGTGAGCTATCAGGCTGGGGACACCTGGCCCTGCCTCTTACATAAATTCAACAACCACCAAGAACAGGTTTCAGTGAACTGGAAAAAAATGGTCAGCAACACAGGGAATAATTAAAGGTTAATTTCACTCCAAAGAAGACCATTTGGTTTTGGTTCAAAGTCCTCAAATGTAAATTATTTCCAAATTAAGCATTATTTTAAAATACAGAATTGAGCATTTTCATTTTGAAACCCCCAAATGAAATGCTGGTGGTTTTTTTTAATGGTCAAAACTACTCACCAAACCCATGTTGAATTTGGCAAATAGGTTCTACAGCCGATTTCTTTTTTCTATGTTGATTACTCCCTTGGAAAAAAAACCCTGTCACACCACTAACCAAGAGCACAGCCTTGGCCCTTCAGCATGCAGAAAGCCTCTACTTCCATTCATCGCTCCCTAATGTGCATTAAAAATTGCACATAAGAAGTAATTATTGAGCTGTGTAAACCATGCGTAGTGGGAAGGAAAAGAATGATGAGGTGTATCCACCAGGCTCGATCCACATCAGCCACTGGCTTCCTGGGCAAATTCCTTACCCAGCTGAAATCAACAGTGGAACTCTCAGCAGCATCAAGAGTTTGAGGGGTTTGGTTTGTTTTATCATATTTTCTGGACTCAAAACCTGCTTTGAAGCACTACTTTGTAACCTGGATCCACTGTGGAAAAAACCCTCAACACAACACCCTAATGCTCCTCAGTTAACAAATGTATTTTGGAGGCTACATCCTGATGCCACCATGTGCCAATGGTGCTTTGCTGGCTCCAGCACATGCACACACGTGTGCACACACCCACATGCACATGCATCCCTCCTGCATGCATCTCTCCCAACATACACACAACAAGGAAACCCTGTGCCCTCTGCAGCAGCACTGTGGTGTCCCAGCCACCCAGCTCCCATGGGAAACTCCAATAGATCTTAAAAAGAATCCATGTTTTATTTTATTCTGGATCAATTATTTCCTTTTCTGCCTATACAATGGCTATTCTCTGATCAATGCTGTTTTTTTCACTGACCCATTTCCCCTCTTTTTCCTTCCTTTATTTTGGCGGGGAAGGGATCAGGATTGGAAGCTGCTAATTAACCCTCTGCATTGCAGGGTCCCTGGTGCCGTATCACCACAAGGCAAAGGTGGGGCTGTGAGGAGGAGGAGGACGAGGTGGGGGGAGCAAGGAAGATGACACAACAAACATGAGGCCTCGCAGCAGCCGGTTCCAGCCACAACATCTGCAGAATGAGGCCATTTTTCTGTAACTCTAATCTCATAATTCATTGTTTGTGTGGTGTTGGTTACAGTAGCTGAAAGGGGGGATAACAGCAGGTCAATTTGGCACAGAACCGTGTTTGAATCTGCAATGAGGGACTAGCCCACCTTCTGATGAGCTGCTGAACCGCAGCCAGGAATAGAGAAAATAAGCAGGAAAGTGGCCTAAAAGGAGAAACAAGACCCCTTAAAATAACATAAACCCACTAGAAAGACTTATTTTGGGAATCCATAGGGCAGGGGTGTGTTTGTGAGCACCAGGGCGATGTCACAGCCTTTTCCTCACCGCTGCTGCTGGTCATTCACTGTTTGGGCTCCTGTGAAAGCGAGCTGCTGGCTTGGCTCCTGCCGGCTCCGTCTGGCTCCCAAGCTTTTTGCCTTTTTTTTTCCCTGTGAGAGATAACCCCAAATCTCTTCTATTTTTTGCCTATAACGTTGAAGGACAGCCCAGCCCAGCACAGGCGGTTGTGCCAGAGGTATGTTGGTTAATGTTAGTGGCTGATTACTAAACTTCTCGTTTGGAACCACAAACCCCCAGCATGTCAGCCTGAATTAGCTAACAGCAAGGGAGTGTCCTTCTCGGTTTGCAGGCCACAGCACATCTGCTCTTTGAAGAGAGAGAATGAGCAAAATAGGGTTGGGTGGTTGGCGGCGGGGTTGGTGGTGTGTGTTGTTTTTGCCTCCCCTCAGCCCCCCGTTTGTGCCTGTGTTCATAAATACCCTGATGAGAGGCTGCCTCAGCGGCTGCCATGTGGGAAAGGGGGAAGGAGGGTGGATAAAGAGCGATTCTCCGCCTGCGTGGGGGACACCCTTCCTCCCCTCCCCCCCACCGCCTCTTCCTCCCCCACCCCTCGCGGGTTGTCCGTGAGTTCGTTGTCTGCTCCCGCTCCCCTCCTCCCGCTGCCTGCATCTGGCATCTGAGGCAAGCTGGTGCAGCTGGGGGCCCGAAAATCCCCCTCCCCACGCCCTTATCCCTTGCATGGGGTTTACCATGGGTGCTCCCCGTCCACCCCCAGCGCAGCCCCCTCAGGGGGCATCGGACCAGGAGCAGCCCCCTTGGCTCCCCATCACGGGCATCCTGCACCCGCAGGGCTGCAGCTCAGCTACCCTAATCCGGTTGTCTTTTCCAAGGGGAACAATGGGTGGCCTTGTGCTGGCCCAGGCTGCTCGTCCCCGTCCTTGCAGCTGGCGCTTCCACCAGTGCTAAGCTCCAGTGAGCAGGATCAGCTGAAGCCCTCATTCCCCTTCACCCTCTTCAAGGGCTTGCCTATCCTCTGGGGCCGCTATCGGTTCCACAAAACATTTGGTTTGCAATGGGCTGTTTGTGCTGGAAAGCAGAGGGCTCTTCCTGCAGCGGGCAGCGATCCTCGGCAGAAAAATCTTGCCCTGTGTTAGTTAACAGTTTCACCCACACAGAAAAGTACAATGGAGACAGATCATGCACAGTGACAGGCTGCCGGCGGCTCCAGGGGATCCATAATTTATGATGTTTTTCTTACCGATCCGGTTTTGGATTTCACAAGCAGGCCCATTTCCTTCCCATTTGTCGCTTCCTTCCGTCCTGGTTTCAAGAAATTAAACACCAGGCTCAAAATGGGTGAGAGAGGCAGTGGCTGCCCAGCTCTTCTGGGTGGGTGTGGGTGCACAGGACAAGTGGGGGTTCCCCAGCCTCATCTTGCCACCCTGAATTTATCACGGAGGAAGGAGAATGCCCTGACACACTCCTCACTTCCTGATGAGTGGTGGCGGTGGCAGCCCTTGTGCTGCTGCCCTGATGCTCAGTTTTCACCGGGTCACCCAGTAAAAACAGGGCTACCAGGACTCCCAGCAATTGGCTGATTAAAGGTAAGGAGGTTAATAATGGCTTTTAAGGATTGTCCTTATTCAAATAAATAAGAATCAGAACCTAATCTGCTCTATCATGTGTAATCTAGCCGCTGCTCCCTCACCAGAAACAGGAGCCAGGGCAAGATGCAGGCGGTCAGATGCCACTTCCACAGTCACTCACACCCAGACGTGGAGGTGTGGTGCTACGTGGGTTTGTCCAATGGGCCAAGTCTGAAACGTGCTTCTGGGGAACCCTCTAATTTCAGATCTGGAGGTGCTTTCTCAGCTGAAGCCCATCACAGCCAGGTGCCGCTGGTCCTGCCTGCTCTGTGGCCACACTCCCAACCTCCCTGCACCCATGTGGGAGGCCACCGGCACAGAGATGGGAAAAGGACCATCACCAACATCCCACTGCCATCCATGGGCTGGTCAGTGAGGACTGAGGGGCTGTGTGGCCCCAGCTCTGCTGCAGATGGCTGGGTCATCCAGGGGGGTTGCAAACTATCAAGTCAGGTTAAACCCACAGCCACTGTGGTTACAGGCGGCTGTGATTAGTCACACAGTGAGTGATCCAATTATAGCAACCCCTCCCCCGCAACACCCCTCACTTCATCTGCTTACAAGGAAGAGCCCAGGCCTCCCTTAACTCGATTTAGCCACCAGTTTGCGTCCAAAAGAAAAAGGAGCCTCAACTTGGAAAGGGAGAAGTGGAGCGATGGTGTGGGGGGCACCAGCAAGAGTTCTGGTTTGAAACCTGCCATGGCTCACAGTAATGGGAAGCCCTGCTTGCCCCCACACCTTCACATGGGCATCGTGGGCATCGGTGCATGGGAGGCAGCTTCTGTAGGGTGGTGGCCCTGCAGCCGCGATGGGGTGGCAGAGTGTATGAACTGTTGGGGTGTTGTTCACCACTCAGCCTCGGCAGGTCTGTCTATTGCCTGCCACCATGATTTTCTGACCCCGAGGCTGCTCTCCTGCTGCTTCCCACCTGGACTCCTGCGCAGCTCAATTTCCTTTTCTTCTTTACAAAAGGAAAGAAAGGATTTCAGGCTATTTCAAGGACTTCACCTGGTTCACCTTGCAAATGGCTGTGGTTATTAGAAACGCATTTCCCCTCTTGCAGGGCCCAGGTCCTCCTGCAGGCAAGGGAAAGGGATGAGGGGGACGAGGCTGCTCTCCCCATCCTCCTCCACCCCATCTGGTGCTGGGAGCAGGTGACGGGCACCTGCGTCCTCACCACTGGGTGAGCCCCCAGGGCCCCCTTCCCGGTGGCCGCAGGGGTGGTGCGAGAGGCGGGTGGGAAGCAGGAGAAAGGAGAGGGAGGCATTAATTTGCAGTGGCAGGCGGTGATGCCTGCCTGCAGAGCCTGGAGCTGGGCACCACCTGGGCATCCCGAGCCACCATCCTGCCTGCATCCTCCCTGTGAACCCTGCTGACATCCTCTGCAGAACCTGCTGCGGCAGGGCATGCTGCTACCCACATCAGTCGGTTATTTATTGTCTTCTTTCAGTGCAGAGCAGTCCCCTGGGCACACGAAGGTTCGGCAGTGCTGATCCTGTAGCAGATCCTTCCTCACCTCCCCTTGCATGCATAGGTTTTTTGGCCATGCAGTTCTCGAATATTATTGCCCCATCTGAGAGCTCTTCTGTAGCAGGGTGAGGGTTGAGAAATGGGTAAGGCAAATCTGCAGAAGAACAATAATGTCACAACTTTGTTCCCACGCTGCTGGCTTCTGCCCCAGGGCACAGTTTTATGCCTGAGCTGTAAATTCTTGGGAAGCTGTCTAATGGAAACCCCAATCCTTCAGTGTGGTGTTTGCTGTGACATTCATGGAGAGAGCTGTTACGACCCCAGCCCTCCTCCATCTCGTGGATACAGCCACTGTGCTCCCAGTTATGGGCTTCACAGCTCCACCTCATGTGCACCTCAGGTTTTATCTGGTCAGGACTGAAGAAATGCACACAAGAGGCGAGGGCTCTATCCTGAAGGAGGGTGAGTGAGTGATGGAAGGCTTCAGACTGACCCAGCCACAGTGGTGTGCTGTAGGGTGGCTTGAGGGGCTTGTGAAGACCCTGCTGGGACAAATGTCCATTCTTGAATGAAGAGGGAGTCTGTGGCTCCTGTTGTGGCCATTCACTGCCCTCACATTGACAAATCACTGCTGGCTGAGGGCACTGCTGTCTTGGAGATCATGCAGCAAGTTTCAGTGGTTTTTTTTTCGCCTTTCAGGGCAATCACTGTGAGGCAGCATCCAAATTATTTCTGAGGGCAAGACAGATGTGAGCACCTCCCTTTCTGCCCACCAGATTTATTTCCTCATATACTTTGACTCAACACATTCTTAACACCCTGAATAACTGGGAACTTCACTGGAGCTCTTCCAACAGGTCCCCTCTGTTATATGCTTCTCTGCTGATATTCCTACTTGAGCTTCCCTGCTTTTCCTATCTTCTCTCTCTCCTTTCTGCCTGTCAGAAAGGTTTCTTCACAGTCCTGCCTCCAGCTCTGCCCAGCCAAGCCAAAGAAAATGTCCTCTTCCCTCTCCATAGGGATGTGTTCCCCTCATGCAGCAAGTGCAACCAACGTGTCCTTTTCTTTGGAGACAGGTGCTTTGGTGCAACACCCCCTGCGGTGCGTGCCCTCCTGCACCACAGAGATGTGGAGGACCCCATCCACCTACATGTTCCCCTGTCCACTCGTCACCCTGGCCTCTGGGCAGAGTTCAGCATAACAGCACTGGCACAATTAGATGTAGTTCCTTCCTGAAAAGGTGCCAGCTCTGATACCAGCATTGCAGCCCAGGTAAGCAGCAGCAGATGTCTGAGGCCTCAGAGAGCCATTTCACAGAGGAAGAGAAATGAATGACATAAAGTCTAGGTCAATGCAGCCCAGTCCCAGACACCACAGTGCCCAGAGATTGAGCAGAGCAGCAGCCATCCTGCCCCTGCATGCACAAGGGTGATGGGACTAAAGGAAGGCTGGGGGACCCCAATTGCACCTCACAGGTCCCCTCAGTGGGAAGAGAGTGATGTTCTCATGAGAGTTGGAAGCACCTACAGCTGGCCCCCAGAACTGACACCTAAGCAGTTAAAACACGATGGGTTAAACAGATTCTGAATATTGTTTCCTAGCTGTCAATGTGTGCCAGTTCACCAGTGAGGCTTTCCAGTCTGTGTGAGCCCTTTTTCCCAGCACAGCCAGCCCCTGCCCTGGAACTGCTTGTAACTGGTACAAGGAGCAGTTGAAAACTCCTCTGGCTCTTCGCACAGTGTCCTCTTCAAGTTGAACTGCCTCAGCACACAGTGCTCAGCAAAAATGCTGGGTGCATCTTCCTAAGACCAAGTACAATAGCACATGAAGCAATAGGACTGAGATGGTGATGTGTAACCCAGCATAAGTCCTGCCCATGAGGCTACAAGGACTGTCAGAAACATTAGTGGTGTTTATTGCTTGCACTCCAACGAGATATAGCAGCAACTTGCAAGGACAAGGATTACATTTGCTCCACATTTTGGCAGAGCTGGTTTCTGCCAGTAAGTGGTTTGCATTTTAAAGTCTGAACCAAACCCCACAAAGCACTACAAACCTTATTCATCTGTAGTTCAAGTCCTTCATGAGTAAAGAAGTGGAAAGAGAAACAAAATAATTTCCTTTAATGAACAGAAGGGAGAGAAGAAATTCCCAAATAATTATAAGCGTGTTTACAGTGACTCCCACTGTTTTATGCTGGTGACCCTGGGTCAGATGAGGGGTTTTGTATAGATCCATCTGTAAGTACATAATATACTTGTCATAGATGAGATCAGTTCTGATGTATTTTTCTGGCAGCTTCAGAGCCATCATATTTCCAGTGTTTTGTCCAGTCAATCACACCTCAAACAGTGGGGTTTCCATCACATCCCTCCACCGCCATGTAGCAACTGTTAGGACAGCTTCTCAGTTGTGGCAGTAACTCTCCAACTAGAGAAAGATGAGCCCTGTTTGCAATTCACCAAAAGATGACCCATTTTATTTGCATTAACTAGATGCAAAATGTAATCCCTTGCAGTTCTCCCTGGCTCTTATCAGCCTGACTTGCATGGCTCAAGGAGCCCATACCTATGTGGCTGAGCAGGATGCTGCACAGAGCTACCCTGGGCAGCCATCCTCGCTGACTGGAGTAAACTCGTGCTTGCTTGCCAGCTCTGTGGGGAACATCAGCCTAAGATGAGAAAGACACCTATGCTACATCCAGCACCAGATGTAGCTCCCTGAGAGCTACCTGGTGTGTCTCTGCCATGTAATCCCATCCACTTCATGGCACTGTGAAGGTGGTGTCAAGCTCAGACATGGTGCCCTGAAGCACAGGGGGCAGGCAGCACTGCTGTGAGAGGCGTGTAGCCCGGAGGTCTTGCTAATGGGCAGCTACAGGTTTGCTAGTTGCTTTCCTTCCTTGCAGGAAATCCACAGGGGAATGCCTGGACTTGGAAGCCAAGCTGCTTTTAACACGTCCTTGCAGGCATCACCGGACGTGCTCAGGGTCTACCCCGTTTCCTGTGAGGCTGTTCCTGCAGGTAGGGTGTACGTGAGCAGCCCATCTCACCTTCCTGCACCTTCCCCCTCGGCACTAAACCCTAATACAAAATGAACACCCACTGTAGGATCCTCTCCCAGTGTACATTTACCTAGGTTGGCATAGACACTTTCTGATGAGTTTATACTGTGGGACAACAGATCCTAGCTGTGCATCTTGGTGCCTGAGCCCTTCCAGAGGGACTGCTTAGGTCAGTGCTTGTGCTACCCTGCCAGCGGCACCAAATGTCTTCACTCATTTTTATGGCACTAGCCTGGGCAGAAGTAGGATCATCACATCAAAGGGAGTAGCTTCTACAATACCGTATGCATCTGTTCCTATGCATATTCCTCATGGAGTCCTCCTCTGTTTATGTTTTTATTCTCTTGCTGTACTGAGTGAACTTGAAAGATTTTGGCGTTTGAGCATGTGGCTTCAAAGGTGCACATTGACCATGAGTAAAGGATGCAACTCCCTAAACACCTTTCCCCAAGACCCCACATTTCATAAAGCAACTGCATGGGATAGGGAAGCCTGCGCCTGCTCCCTTTGCTTACCCTTTGCCTCCCTGCAGGAGCCACCATGCAAAGCAAAGCAAAGCAGGGTAGGGCAAGGCAGGGCAGGGCTCAGGGAGGTGGCTCCCCACTCACAGCCCACTGTTATTTCTCTCCCAGATGGTTCTGACAAGGAGAGATGGTACTGCTCCTGCTCGCCCCAGCCCCGTCTGTGGGCTCACATGTATTTCTGCTCACACGCACACTCCCACCATGGCCAATGACAGCTGCTGTCATTTATTCCCTCTATATTTGGCTACTCATGCCCACCATGACTGCATCTGTGGGGGAGGCTTTCAGAGGTGCTTCCCCATGCACCGGTGCAGGCAGGTGCTGAGTAGGGCTTTCAAAAGCATTCTATTCCTCATGACTTAAAGAGGAGTGAGGCACACTGGCACCTTTTCTACCCTGATCTGCACCTTTTGTGCTGAACACTGTATTTAGCTAGGATTATTTTGATGTCCTCACCCCTGCTTGTCTCCTGAATCACTGATGTGCGAGCCAGCTCCTGTCTGCTGTAAAGCCACATAATGGTGTTAGCAGTTAACACCAAGCCTGGGTAAATACACCCTGCCCTGGAGTTGGGTTGGCTTTGCTTGGTTTGGCTCTGGGCTGACAATGGCTGCTTGGGCCCTGATGAGGTTGGAGCGTAAGCAGGGCAGGCTCATATCTGCTGTTAATTCCTCACTGGAACTCGGGCAATTTTATATTAGCCTAAGATAGGTTCTTGTTGGTCTCTGTGGCATGCATTGCACAGAGCAAATGTCTGTTGTGTGATTCATGATTTGGGAAAGTGCAAAGCATATCCTCAAAAAGACACCACCCCCCAGTACACAGTTAGTTTCCCGGTCATATTTTTTTCATTTCTTTATTATTATTTCCATGGTTTCAATTTTATGAAGAATCTCATAATATCTGGGGTATCTGGGGTTATTATTTAAAGCCTCAGGTCCTGGAGTCTTCCAAATGCACAGGAACTGCTGCTTTCAGTGCAAGAATAAACAAAGCAAGAAGGAGTTTCGGCTTTCTATAGCCACCAAGACATACCAAAGCACTAAACACCCTTCAGTCACCCAAAATGTCAGCAAAGAGAAAGCCAGTCTGTTACACTGAGATGTGTTTAAAAACACGTCCTCCTTTTCATTTCACTTGTGGGGGCACTGAGCAGCAGACTCATGCTTTCTGCATGGTGATGCTGCATTTGACCCATTTTTGGAGTGGGATGAGGAGCGGATCATGAGCTGCAAGGAGGTGGCCTTAGATCACAGAGGAGGTGGCTATGGTGCAGGCAGGAGATGGCCAGGGAGCAGGGAGGAGGTGGCCATAGATTGTGGAGGAGGTGGACATGGCATAGGGAGATGTTCCTGGACTAGGAAGGAGATTTCTCTGGAGCAGGGAGGAGGTGGTCATGGAGCAGGGAAATGTCCCTGAAGCAGTGCAAAGGCAGGAGCTGCTCCCTGGACATAGAGGAAGGAAAGGATCCCCACACACACTTCTAATGGATTTCTTCAGATAAAAGAGCCCCAGCTAGCTTTCTTCCCTGTAATGGCCCCTGAGGCTAATGTCTTAAAGAGGAAACAAAAGGATTGCTTTACATCACACAAGTGGGGCAGGAGCTCAGGGGGGAAAACAGCACTTGAGTGCCGCGGCATTGCCAGAGCTTCTGCTGCAGGATGGAGGCCAGGGGGAGGGGTGCTGCTGGCCCTAACTTAAGCTTCGCTGTGTGGCCTCTTGGTAGTAAACCCTTCATTAACCCCTTCTCTGCTGCTCTGGTGTCCATGTGCTCCAGGAGGGCTTTCCTGTCCTGTGTCATTCAAGCTAGTGTGGGCGACAAGGCAGGCCACACAAGCGTTTGCGTTTCATGGGCATAGCCAGCAATGAAGACGTATGGTGTGCAGTGGCTAAACCAGCCAGAAACAGCAATAATAATACTAAAATCCACAAGGGAATTCTGCGGTAATGCCTTAAAACCGACGGCAAGTGATAAACACAGGGAAGAGCCGAACTCAGAGGGCGGCAGGAAAGGCGTTTCCTACAGGCGAGGGGTGTTGGGCTAGCGCAACAACAGCAACGGGTAGCAACGGTACAGCTTCCAGCAGCTCCAGCTGTGCTGCTCTTCCTTTGTCTGCTGTCTCCTCTGTCAGCTTCCCGAAGGGAGGGCAGAGCAGGTGTGACAGCCACCGAGGGAGCCCCAGCAGCAGAACCAGGGGATCGGGCAGCAGCTGGGGGCTGCAGGCAGAAGATACATGCAGCAGGTTCACTCCTCTAAGGAGGAGGATGCTGCACAACTGCCCATTGTGACTGGCTCCATCAGGAGAGCCATGGTGTCCCTCTGGCTTTACATGGCTGTTGACTTTATAAACCACCCACTCCAGCAGCTGAAATTTTCCATACTGGGTCCCTGCACAGCACCTTCTGTGTATCTGTTTTTGGCAGAGGGTTATGTAGGAGAGAGATTGCTGTAGGAAGAATAAACTGTCAAACAAAGTAAAAGAGACACCTTTGATTAGCAGCTAATAGAAGCAAATCGACTCTTTTGGACCACCATCGTCCTTGCCACATTGGATCAGAATGATGCTGTCAGTGCCTTGCACTTGACCCTGCCCTACACTGGTTTCTTCTCAGGAAGATACAGGGAAGTGGGATCATCACTGTCTCTCCATACTTCTTACCCCTGGGACCCCCTTTTTGTCACACCCCTGAAGAATGACCACACTATGCCTGTCCCAAACTCATTCTGCAAGGCATGTGACTCCTTTGTGCTTGAATTTCTCAAGTTTAAAGAAAAGCAAGTGATGTCTGAAGCTTCTCCTGTTGTGGTTCCTGTTGAAGATAGATAAATGTTTTGCTTGGTTGAATATGAAGCAGCTGAAAAAAAAGACTCAGTGTCTGGATGATGTGGTCTACTAAGCCTTTCAGCCTTGTATGGCAGGTTTGTCCCCTCTGTGGCATTACAGAACGTGCAACCCTCCTTCAGGCCTGAGAGCTACACTGCTCTCAGAAAAGCTTACCAAGGGAGCAGGATCTCATCCTGCTATTGAAACCTATATGACTTGCAGATAAAGTGAAATATAATTAAAAATTAATAAAGAAAACAAATAAATCCCTATTCTATTTTAAAAGTAGGGCCAAGGGAGAATATTTGGTGCTGAAAATGGCATATCCCCAAGGAACAAGCACCATCTTTTCAAAGGTGCAGCTCTCCCAGAAGCAATGTGAGCAGCATCTGTGCATATAGCTTTTAAGTTTGTAATTTGTCTGTAATTTCTCTGCAATCACTGATATTCTGTGGGGATTCTAGGGTGCTTTTTTCCTAATGTGTGTTTTCTTTTCCATTGCAAAGGCCCAACGCTCTCTCTGAAAGCCCATATGCTCCTGTCCTGTTTGACTTTAGTGTGCAGGAAATGGCCTCTGTCCAATTAGCAGCATGGGAATTAGCACTGCTGGAAATTCACTACTCCCTACCGTATTCCCCTCTGAGAGTGCTGAACTTCAGTGTTCAATTTTCTCTCTTTATCCTTCTCTTTTTAAACAGCACCTTGAAGACTGAGTGCATAAGAAGCTATTAGAAAAGCACTGCTCATACTGAAATCAGGAGATGCAGCTGTTAAATTCCTAGTGATATTAACACAGAGGTATTGCAGGTGAGTTGTGCTTTCGAGTTGCATTTTTTTTTCCTGGCTTAGTATATATCATGTATCTTGTAAGTTGTTTGTTAAGAGTGTTAGCAGTTCTTCCAGTTTGTTGCAAACTCATAACATTCGATACTTTACTTAAGCCTGAGCCTTTGGAGTCAAAAAATATGATAGAGAAAAATATCAGTTTTAGAACCCTCAGGTTGGTGAAAAGCATGTTGAGCATTGTCAGAGTAAAGATGGAAAATGTAAAATAAAGAAACAACCACAATTCCATACAGCTAGATACATAAATGTATAGATTTATAGCCATATTGTTACTTGTAAAGTCAGCTGTAGGATGTTTTACTGGGCTGGGGAGACAGCCACACATGGTTTTTGTATGCTTGAGATTGACATTGCTGTGTAAACACCACGAGTCATAAAAAGGAGGAATCCATCTGAGATAACATAATTACAATGCCTCATTTTTAACGCCCCATGCTCAAGCTTTTACCTGTGTGTCTTTAATGTAATAAATTTCTGTGATGGGGCATATTTACTGTATGAAAGAGATAGCCAGTGCTCTTTTGTAATGAATGCAAAGCATGCAAAGGAAACTTTCTATTTAGGCTGCTGGACACAGACCAAAGCTGTGGTTTTCGAGCTGTCTTGCTCCCAGACTGACTCTCACAGTAGGTGCCTAGTGTCACCATAATGGGTTTCTCGAAGTCCTGGCCTGGATTAGTCTGTTGCAGAGCAGAATGAAATGCAGACTGCGTTGCACACAGCTTACTCTCTTTATTCACAGCAATTTTGAGAAAAGAATCTCTAAAGAAGCTGCAATGGAAAGCATGTCTCGCGTGCAAGGCAGTAAAGGCCCTGCTATGTCTTTTGCAATTTGCCCGCAATCACAGACATATTATTGTCAGTATTTAATTACCTTGTGCCAAGCAACCTCTTGCTTGGCCAGGCTCTAGTTGTACTGGCTGTTCTACAGAACTGTTTTCAGGCGAAGGCCTAAAATATAAGTTATAAACTGCAGTAACTGGGAGAAGTTGATGGGAAGGCTGAAAAGCATTTGTTTAGCCTGAGAACAAGTTGGGTGGGGGGATTGAGCTGCTCCTCCTCCTCTGCTAGGAAGCTGTTGAAGGTGTCCGGTATATCAGAAGGTGTCTGAGAATCAAACTTCTTTGCTGTGTTCACTTGGCCAGAAATGTGTGATGTCCTGTGCCTTCATGTTACCAGACTTGGATAACTGGTTCTCTCTTATCTCTAGATGGAAAGCTGGGCAAGGCCTACACAGACACAAAACAAGGGAGGCCCACCTGAATGCTGCAAGAGAAGTCAAGATTTCCAAATGTATTTTCATTCTGAGCAGGAACAAAAGTGGTTCACCAAAATGGGAGAGTGTCGGCAAGCAAGACCGGGTTAAGGTCAAGACGAGCAGGAGGCTGACACAGCGCTCTTCAGGTTAGCACAACCCCTCTGCAAGGTTTAACTGGGAAAAGTTTGGCCACAGGACAACACAAGGTAGTGAGGCTGATAGTAGCTGGATGGCAAAAGTAAACAATGACATCCATGGCAGGCTGAAGGCAGCACAGAGGCCCACTTTTCATAATGAGGATCTCTTGCTCTATCTCTCAATGGTGGAGATATTAGAGAGCCCTAGGAAAGGATCTGGACTGAAGCACTGCAACACAGGGCTGAGAGGTACCAGTAGCCTTCAGAATAACACTCTTTTCCTTTATTTTCAAGAAAGATTTATGTCTGGTTTTATCTGAGGAAGGAACTGACTTTTATTGACATACTGTTTAGCCAAACTAAGACCATGAGCAGGTACTATCTAAAATGTGCGTAAACCAGGAGACATTAGTCCTTGTAGGGTCCACGGCAGTATATGGCTTCACTTCAATGTTTGACACCAAGAAATGCTTTGGTCAAATACAGCATAATTGCATCCCACCTGTGCTGGGTTTGAGCCACTAATTTATACAAACAGTATGGATCCACGGTGTCCTTTCCTAAGAAGACCTTGGCATGCATGCTAAGTCCTGCACAGTGCCAACCCCATACTGCCCAGGGAATTAGCTATTATAATGCTGTAGACATATTTAGACTTTTCTGTAAAAGGATTTTCTTCATACCTCAAGCCCATTTATGGGTCCTTGTCCCTCAAATGTGCACTAATTGTGTTGTGAAGAGCCTGTTGTCATCTGTCCTTCCTCTTCAGGGGGGCCGTGACCTAGCTGGATGCAAGGGCTGTCCCTCTGGTGCCCAGGATGCTATTGTGCCTCTCCTGAGCTGTATAAAAGGAGGTGATGCTGTCACTCTGTTGTGACAGCAGTGAGGGCAGTGGGTGGCTGAGCTTGCTGGGAATGGGTATGTCCTCCCTGTGCATGGAGGGCACTGGAGGCAGTATTTCTCCATTAGCTCCCCTTGGGGTGGCTGGCTCAGCCTTAGCCCTGGGCATTGGGTCCTCCCTTAATTAGCTGTGGCCTGTGGTCATTGACAGGCTCACGGCCATTTTAATGAAAAGATGTGTTCTAACAGTGACCTTGATCTAACCAAGAGGTGCCAATCACAGCCAGAATGACTGTCATAACAATCATTGCCGGCACATCGGGGACCTCAGGACCAGCATCAAGGCACCCGGCACTACTCACAGCCTCTGCGGCTGCATCCCACAGCAGGTCAGAGGAAGCCTCCGAGCCCAGAGGTTTTCCTTCCCACTTGTGCTCAGGTCCTGGACTGAGGAATTACGTCTTTTGTGGGGTCTGACTGAGTTTCACCCCTCAGTAACTGCACAAATGTCTCCTCTATCCCTCTTTTGCTCCCACTGATCCTGTCCTCCAGCAACCTTGGCTGGCTGTGCCCAAGATCCTGTGCAGCCAGCAGCACCCGGCTCTGGGGGTCCCCACTCCCTCTCCCCAAAACCCCTTCTTTGTTCTGCGCCTTCATTCCCTATTCATGTGATCACCTCGGTTCGATGCTGTCTCTCTCCCCTTCCCTGACTCTGCAGGAATCAGCGGTAGCTTCCCTCTCCATCTGCCACTGCAGAAGGCTCCTGGGCTGCGCTCTGCCCTTCCCCCAGTATTTGTAGGTCTCTCTCTCCCTCCTCACCCTCTCTCCCCCCTCCCATTCCCTGCAGAAGTCCTCAAGAGTCAGCTGTCACTTGTTTTTATTTTCTCCTGGCTCCGGTAGCACCGTCACATCTGACTCGCCGGCACTATTCCTCAGTGGCTGGGAGAAAACATGGCCAACTTTTGCCTGGTGTCAGTTTAGCAGCCTGGGCCTCCTCCTCCACCTCCTCCTCCTCCTCCTCCTCCCTCGGGGTCATGGAAGCCGTTGCTGCACTGTCTCCTCTCCTTTCTCATCATGGCTGGGCTGCAGCTGGTGTGACTGGTGTGAGCAAATCTGGGGCCCCCCGCAAAGATGCTCAATTGAGTTTGCCTCCCCCTCCTGTCCCCCTGCCCCTGCAAGGGTTTGTGTGACTTGTCTCTCCCCTCCCTCCTCCTCTCGTCAGGGAGGAAGGCTAGTCCGAGCTGGAAATGGAGACAGGGACACTGGTACAGGGAACTCGTGGCAATCGCCAGGGTAGGCAGCACCTTCTGGGATAAAGCGAGGGTTTTCCAAGGTCCCTTCAGTGCAGCTAGGGAAGTGCCTGCTGCCTTTTGGGGCTTGGCCAGGACAAAGTACCAGTGGCTCCACCAGCATGCTATGGGAAAGCAGACGTCCCTGCCATTGTGCTCCAGCATGCCCCAGCCATCCCACAGCCCCATCCTGTATTGCCTGTCCGGGACCGCGGAGTACCCCAATCCTTAATCAATTGACCCTTTCCTGCTTTCCTGCTTATCCTTTTATGATTGCCCTGGGGCATGGTTCATTTTACTCTCTCCTTTAATGAGTCAAAGGGGTCCAGTTGGAGGCTTTCCAAGACTAACCTTCCTGCATTTCTTCCCTTTCTACAAGCTTAATGAATATGCCACCAAAAAGCTCATTAGATGTAATGTCATTTCTGTTTCTGGTGCTCCCTCTTGGAGAAACTGCATCCTGCGCTGGCAGGAAGATAAACCCAACGAGAGCCACAAATAAATACTAAACTAATCCCATCCCTTCTTTTCTGTCCTTCACTTTTTCATGCTTAACAGGAATGAGGGAAGATTCATGAGCCCTCCAAACTTCTCCTCTCACTGTTCATTTACCCAAGGCTCTTCCCTCTTGGCCCCTCAGACTAAAACCAACAGCCTGGGCTTTTTGCTCCTGGCTGCTGCCCGGGCTGCTGCTGTGGCAGGGTTACAGTGGTGGCAGTGCGCAGTGGGGAGGTGACAAGTACAGGGCTGTGTGGAGGAAGTGGAGCCTTTCAAGAGCGATGCAAACCACGGTGCTTCTGGGAAGCAATCAGCCCTGTTTACTGCAGGTGAATCAGAGCTCCATGACTGGTGAATCACTGGAGTATTTGACATGTCAGAGCAGTGGAAAATGATTCACTGAAGGTGTGATCTCTGGAGAATAAGGTTTTTTCCTCTACCAAGGAAATTTGGGATTGCTTTAAGGTTTGTTTGGGTCTCCCCCTTCCCTTCAAGGGAAACTGGAGCTCACAGACACAGGCAGGCCAAATGGTGGGGTGGCAGAAGAAATTTAAAGGTGCAATTATTTGGAATAGCTCCCTCCTGCTGCTTGTCCTTGGCTATCACTTGTCACACACATATGTGAGATGCAACTAGTCACCAGGAAGGAAGAAGCAGCCAAAGGGAGAGGATGTGGTTACTTTGCAATATACTGTATCTCCGCTAGAGAGTTGCAAAATGCATCCTCCTTACCTTGTGAGCCCCTTGCACCCTCCCCGAAGGTATAGGAGAAAAGTTCTTCTGCCTTTGTATTTCACTTTCTGCAGATGTGTTTTTCAAGGTAATATTATTTTGTCATCCGCGTTACAATCATCTGGTGAGGAGGCCTTCTATTTTGGGAGTGAGTATTCTCAGCTCTAGGAATTATAAAATCTAATATGGCTTTTGATGCAGTGGGAGCGCTAACACCCTCATAAAAGCTCCTATTTATGTTTGAATTTGAATAAGGTATTACAATGATTTAAGGGGTACAAGTCAGGAGTGTGCCAAGATTAGTGGCCTGCTATTGGTCTTAATCTTTCCCCCTTACCATTTCCAAAGATATATTAATAGCTTCAATTTTTAATTTGAATTTTCCTTCCCTGTAAGATATCATTAAGTTGAAAGGTGCAAATGAATGACACTGGTAATTTGGTCTGCTTGAATGTCTCTGCCGAGGATGGGAGGGTCAGATGTTTCCAAGTCGCTTCCCCAGTGTGGCTATCAGTTATAGGTTAGGTCATGTCTGTACCTCCAGAGGTGTGGAGAAGGCAACAGTGGCCATAAGTCACTCTAAACTTTCCAGACTTTCTCTTTCCAGGCTGTTTCAGGGCCCGAACAGCCCCGGTACTTAACTCTTATCTACTTTCTTTAGTGCACATCTCTGGAGACAGCAACACACTTGCTGGGTGCGGCTCCTTGGTGTGAGTGTGAATCACAGGACAGTCCCCAGTTTGCAGAACGAGGCCACCCATCACAAGTATGTGGAGACAGAAGTGTTGCTTTTGCAAAGTCCCTGCTCTAAAAATGATGCCACCTAGATACTAATAACTGTTTATATTTTATTACGTTATAATTAATGCTGTGATACATAAAAGCTTCTTGCACAATTAAAATGACAAAGTAATAATGTAGAATATAGGAATCTCTAGAGCTAAGGGACAAAGGGAAGCAGCAGTTAATGGAGCTATCTTTAGATCTTTGGCCCTTTGCAAGGACAACAAAGAGCTATTTAATATGGGGGTTGGGAAAGCAAGGCTCAAAAAAAAATCTTGTAGGAAAATACTTGTTCACTAAGTTGCTCAGTTCTCCCTTATTCCCCCTGGTATCCATTCACTTCTAAAACAGCCCGGTGTTTCCTAGCATTTTTGAGATGAAACTGTCTTTATATCCCTTAACCTTGTCTCCTCCAAGGGAGACAGAAATTCTACCAGGAAGCCCAGTGAGAGATTAGCACTGCTGATACACTCCCCACCATAGCTACCACCCCCTTATTTGTCTACGAGCATGCTGTGTCTGGCAGCTGGAAAGAAAATAAATAAATAAACCCCAGGAATCAAATTCCTGCGGAATCTGGTCATTTCAAGGTTCCTCTATACGTTCACAGGTTTTAAAGGCCAGAAGGGACAATTATATTCTGACCTTTGGTGCACCATAATCCATTGAATTTCTCCCAGTGTTGCCGGCACTCAGCCATATGAAATGAGTTTGTGCTCTTTAAAATCTCCTCAGCTCTAGTCTCTTCTCTCAAACAATCCCCTCTTACCCCTCATGCTCTCCCCTTCAGCACTGCCTGTGTGGGCAAGGGTGTTTTCAGGTCCTCTAACAGAAGCAGCAGCATTTTACATTAAAGCAGCACAGCGCGATCCCTTTAACCTGCTCTCGCTGCTTCACCTCCAAGCCTTCTCACAGCATTTCAGCCTGGCTCCCAGAGGTGGGGATAGCCTTCACAGATACATCACAGATATCTCCCGTCTGGGTCCCTTCCGCGGGGAGGTTTTAGGGCAGTGTTTTTCCCCAGCAGGGAGGAGGGGTGGTACCTCTGCCAAATGGCCGGAGAGTAGTAGCGCTGCAGCGGGGAGGCTGGCTGGGCTAGAGCCAGCGTGGTGCGTCTCAATACTGCCCGGAGGGGGAGAGTTTGTGCCTTTTCCTGTTGTTTATTCTGTGATGGATGCAGCCTGGGGCTGGGCTGCCTCTCAGAGGGAGGGTGGCAGCCAGTGGCCAGCTTGGCTGATGGATCTGCTTTGTGTGGAATTAGGAGCACTTCAGTGTCGGGGGAGCGGGAAACCTGTGGGCCCAGAATAGGCAGAGGACGGTTTCTCAGGGGCTGAAGAGGCTGTGAGGAGAACTGGGTCGAAATCACTGGGGTAGGTAGAGCAGCGGCAGAACGCCCTTGGCCCTGAGTCAGAGCAGCCCTCCCGGCACACCTGTGCGGAAGAGATGACTGGTTCCTGTAAAGAGGCTGAGTAACTTGTTTGTTTACTCAGGGGATTATTGCCTCCCCAGCAGGGTGGACAGAGCCTGGCAGCTGCCTGCAGCCCAGCAGAAGGCTGATAGCAAAAGGAGGGCTGAAGCCCCAACACATCTTGGAGGTGCGCAAGCTGCTTTCTGCTTGCTCCCCTGCACATGACATGGCAGCAACATTGCATTTACCTCTGTGCACAGGAGGGCTGAGTCTGGCTTTGTGACTGTAAATGTTAAATCAGTTCTGTCCTTTTCAGTTCTCTTAGGATGATTCCCACTTCCACACAGGCTCATAGGTTAGTCTGAACTGAGATTCTTTCTGCATCCTCAGACGCTATGGGGGTGAAACATGTATTCTGCATACTGAATCAGCAAGAGTGACTTTTTGGCCATGCTTTACATCAGCCTTAAATTGTGCGGGTTTTCTTGGAAAACAGGTTAGTTAGGCATATGTCAAGCAAAGATTTGCCCCTTTACCATTCTGAATGTGCTAGAGCTCCTGCAGCTCAACCCAGTATCTTCAAATGCATGTTGCCTCTGAGCCTTAGAGGGAAGTGATCAAGTGGGGCTGCTCTTCCTTCTTTTGGTCTGTTTATTTACTTACCTTTTCGTTCGGGGCAGATGTCTAGCTATTCTAGCTGAGCAGCAAAGCTTGAAGGCTCTGGCCAGGGAGCAAATGAGAAGAAGCCCAACTGTATTACTTAAAAAAATCTAAATCTCATGATCTGTTAAGCGTGTCTCCCTGTCTGCTGAGGGCCTGGCTGATGCTTCTGGACTGATTGGTTGGCAGGACTGCCATTTCCAACAGTTTTCCAGCCTTCCCACAGGAGCAGTGATGTGGTTTATATATTTCAGTCTGTGCTTCAGCCTGCTGCTGTCTTTAAAATGGCTGAAAATCCTTAGCGAAGGGAATAGGTGTGCCTAAAAAAATCTCTTCTTGTGGTGCCCTCTTCTCCACAGTTGTGATTCACTCACCATTATGAACAATGCGATAACTTAATTCTGATGGGCTGATTTAATGTGTTATAAAATATAAATTTAGGGCAGCATGTAAAATAAGCTTTTCCTGCTATATGACAGAAACCACAACTGTCTGGCAAGGGCACACAAGCCAGAACCTGAAAGGAAGCAAAGCACAAAGCCAGACATGATCTTTGATCATATGTTGTTTAAAATTAACAGCACAGATCATAACCACACTTAAATAACACATCTGTCTGGGGGTTAGATAGTAACACACAATATGCTTTTTTAATTCATTATGCATTTGAATCTCTCCCAAGTAACAGGTGGTTTTCTGACAACACAGCCTGCCAAAAAAGTGCTTGAGAAAGGGCTGGCTGATGGTTATCCTGGGAGGTGAGGTAGCCTGGGTTCCTGGATAGCAACAAGCCCTGGCTTTCTTAACTCTTTTCCTGCTGGTTCTCCATCAGCTTCTGCTGTAATTAATGCCCTGCCTGCATTACAGCATTTGTATTTGACTGCTGAGTGGACTCAAAGGTAGGACTGGCCTCACCAAACGTGTTTCTTCAAGGGGCAGATTCTGAGCTAATTACCTTAGAGACCCTTCGTGGCCACCAGAGAGGAAATGGCACCTTTGGAGGGCCATTTGTCCTTGGCTGTAACTGTCTCAGAGGTGGCTGTGCCCACAGGAGGTCTGCTCGTCCCCCTGAACCATTAAGGGGGTGACAAGCCTGAATGGTGACATCTACACCACAGGCAAGAGTTGGAGGGGTGAATCCTGTCTGAGCTGCCCACACACTGCTCTGGGAGAGCTCAGACCATCCAGACTGCATTGATGTGGCCATGTGTTGCCCTCTACCCAGGGTATATCAGAACAGTGCTGGTAGCATGTGGACAAGAGGTTGGGGTCTGTCATGGCAGGCATGCACCAGGCTGTTCATAGACCCCTTCAAGGTGCAGGGGAGGGCATTGCTCTGCCAGGACTGGTGTTTCACCAAGTGGTGACTGGCACCTAGTCCAAGAAAGGGAATTGTAAAACCACCGCACCTTGCTTTTCCTTGCAAAAGAGACTATACAGATGATCCCACTGCAGCATGAGGCAGGGATATGATTAACTGTACCTCATTATGCATGACAGCAACCACTAGAGCTTATAAAATTAGCCACATCTTTTAGAACTCTAGCTGCGCTGTCTGGAGTCCAACACACGTGCCGCTGCATGGCTCCCCGGGGCCCTGCTGCGAGGTTTCTGGTGCGGAGCCCGAGAGCAATCTAAGCTGGTAAAGGAGGGAGAGGAACAGGATGTGGCCCCACTTCTCGCCTTGCTTCCTGCTTCTCCTCTGGGCATACTTTAGGTGATCTGTCTATCCCTCTGGCAGTCTTACGAACTAATGGTAGGGAGAAGAGTCCTGGCCTCAGCCCTCAAGAAGTGAGGTGAGCTCAACTCCTGCAGTAATGGATTTGTGTCCTTTCATGTACTCCAATTATAACAGTCATTCATTTTGACCCGCTCCTTGTATAAGCAGCTGCTCTGGGAAGCGAGGGAAGGAGAGACATGACTTCCTCCAGGGCCTGCTCATAGTAATTCCTATTTCTGGCTAAATAAACTCACCAGAGGCTGATGGAAAGAAGCCTTTCCCTCTTGCCGGGAGCTCTTTGATCCTCATACTTCCAGGGCTGAGGGGAATGGCTTCTTTCAGGTACTTGGTCAGACCTCCTCCAGACTGGCCGAACCAAGGGAGTTGAGCTTTGGAACCTGGGAACAGAGCAATAGACATTCAGCCGAGCTTCTTTCCCACATAATGACATGTTAGTCCTCGGGGTCCTCCTGGGTATGATGTGGCATGATTTGATCCCAGCCACTCTGTTAGTCAGAAAGGAGGCTTTGAGAAATCCTGGTGCTGAGCAGGCTGCAGATGAGTGCTGGGCTCAGGGACTTGACAAACCTGTGTCCAACTCCTTCTTTTTGTTGTGAGTTCTTCCTCCTTCTCACACATTCATCACACTGGTCTGCTTTGACTAGCACCTGGGGGGATCAGTTCTGGGATTACTCAGCACAGCAGGGCTGCTGGGCCTCCTAGACTATGCTATAGTGCAAATGGCAACGATATGAGACCCTGAAGAGGAGGGGTTTGGGTTCGGGGGCTTTGGTTTAAGCTTTTTTCCTGCTGGGCAAGTAAAGGCCTGCAGATGCGGTGATGCATATGCTTGTAGACAAGAGAGGGGCACAGTCATCAACACTACCTAACCACAAAAGTAATTTTTCCTGCTACTTGCAAATTAGGGAACTTTCTAGGAACGGCACCTGTGCAAAGTTCACACAACCAAACGTCAGCGGTCACAAACTGAACCGGTGGGGATTGCCCAGGCATCTCCCCACACTGCTGCCCCGTGCTGCCTTTGCCCTCCTTTCCCCTGCACCCCTGGGCAGGGGACAGAGGGATTTCCCCTAGGTCTGATGCCTCCAACCGCATGAGGAAGTTGTTTCCCAGCGCTGGTGGAAGAGATGAACCAACCTCCCCTGGGTGTGAGAAAGCACATGTGTTTAGAAACCCCATTGCTGGGAGAGTCAGAGCCATCCCAACGGTGAATCTGCCTGCAGGGGTGCCACAGAAACAGGACCCCATCAGACAGGTTGAAAGCTGGTTTGCTCACGGTGTGTGGCACATGTGTGGTGGGTACCCAGCTGCTTTGGGACGGCTGGGGGCTCCCTGGGGCCACTGCTGCCCACCACCCTGGCGTCAGGGCTCATCGGCAGGGCGCAGCTGTCAGCTGCCGTCTGGGGGGGCTGACTGTGTGTTTATGTGAGCGATCATATGGTAACCTCTTCCAGCTCATGGGCAACGCTCAGGGTTACCTCATCTGCAGCCCAATTACCTCATCGATGTGAAATGCAGCTAGTGCAAGGCAGGCTGTGCTGCTCTCAGGGCACGGCTTCCTTAGTAGCGGGCTGCGGAGGAGTGATCCAGCCCAGCCACTGAGGGAACAAATTTGAAATTTTGAGTTATGCAGTTATCTCAGTTCCAGAGGTCCCTCATAAATGAGCTGGGATTGTTTTGCAGTTTTGAGAGGGCTACATTGGGGTTTTTGTGCTGGTCCTGGTGCACAGGACCCATTGGATCCCTGCTCCCCAGGGCCCATCAGATCCTTGTGCAAAGAAGTCTACTGTGCTGGCCTGCAGCCCGGCTCTTTTGCAATGCCCAGCTGCTACGCAAAATCCCTGCAGGAGTGTGGGGAGCAGCAACCAGGCTGTTAATCTCCACCACAGGCTCCGACTAGGAGAGCGGAGCTCTCTGCGTGCCCAGGTTTGAGGATATTTCTTGACCCAGATGGTCCTGCTTCACCTCTTTAAAAGCAAACCAACAAACTATAAATATATGTATAAACAAAAAATAGCATGTAATGCCTAGGAATATATAATAAATTATTGGTGCCATAGGCAGGGGAGTTTACTAGACCCTGTCAAGCTATTCACAATGTAAAGGACATGCTGACCTAGAATGATCTCTTTCTTCCAATCAGCATTTAAAATGTAACAGGAGGAGAGCCAGTATTTGTGCTTTGGTAAAGTTAACCCTTCAGGCTACCCCTGCAGATATTTACTCTAGGATTTTGCCTAAAATTTCAACCCTGGCGGGCCATATTTATTTCTAATCAACCCGTTTATTAATCAAGGAAGCTGTGGGCTGGAGGCCACCACTTCTGAAAACAATCATATTTCAAATTCCTTACAGCGCATATGTACATATGTATTTGTGTGTGTGCATGTATATATTTTTCTTTTCACCAAGCCTATTTATCATGTCCAGTTGGACACACTGTGTGAGCACAGCTGCTCTTATCTGGCATGGGGTAGCATATTAAAGGGAAGATTAAGATTATCATTTTGCTTTATTTCATTTCTCAGGCTTGCTATACATAGCCAAAAACGGTGCTTGTGTGTGCATGTGAGTGCAGAATAATAGTTGTAAGCGGTGTTCATGCATGGAGTCTCCAGGCACTAGGTAAGGCACATCTGGAGTTCACAGCATCCTGAAGATAGTTGCTCGAATCCCAGGAGTATGGGTTGGACTGGGAATGGGGGGCCGGTATCCATGGTGAGGCTCCCTATCTCACAGTGCCAGGTGTGTGTGTGTGCAGTTAGTTCTTGGAAAGGCTGGCCTCAGGGGGGGAAAGAGAGAAACCAGGAGAGAGGTAATTAGGACCTACCTTGCACAACTGAGCTAGCTCCTCAGGGATGGGTATGGGAAGGAGAGTGCTCAGAGCAGGTGAAGTGTACAGAGGTTTCGCACAGCCTGCCAGTGGCTACGCTGGCTCCCTTTTTGCTGCTTCTTTCTTTTTCTTTCTTTTTTTTCTTTTTCTTTCTTTTTTTCTTTTTCTTTTTTCTTCTTCTCATTCCTTTTTTCTTTTTCTTTTATTTTTCTCTTTTCTTTTTCTCTTTTTCACTTTCTTTTTTTCTTCTTTTTCTTCTTTTTACTTTTTTCTTTTTCTTTTTTTTTCTTCTTTTTCTTTTTGTTTTAATTTTTCTTCTTCCTTTTTCTTTTATTTTTCTTTTTCCTTTTCCTCTTTTTTTTCCTTTCTCTTCTTTTTTATTTCTTTTCTCTCTTCCATCCCTATTATCAGGAAGGAAAAGAGGCACAAAGGCAGAAAATGCAGCTTCTGAAATAATTCCAGAAGGCTGTGTTAGACAGCATCGGTGCTAGTTGTTCTTTATCTTGAAACACGATCCATATTTGGATCAATAGAGATTTGTGTGGGGGGAAGTGTTCCCTTTTATTTCTTTGCCAACTCAATGTGGCAGAGCTGCTAAAAAACACATGCTCTGAAAGCTACTAGCATGAGACAAGTTATTAAAACAAACCCTTTCCGTCTGCACTGTGTACACTTCATCTATTTCCACACATAGACCTAGAGCATGGCTTCTCACAGACCTACACTGTTCCAGCCCTCCACATTGCAAAAAGTGATCATTTCACCTGTGGAAGTTTGGAGCCTCTTGAATCCCATTGCAGCTTCCCAGCATCCCGCAGATCAACAGCAGCATGGTGCTGCCTTAAGCTCCCAGCAAAAATTGGGTGAATATGGCTCATAATCCAAGCTTAAGTGGATTTACGGGACGAAGAGGCAATCTTCCTTCTGTTCTGTGTTTCATGGTGCTGCTTGGAAAGAAAACTGAGGCATGAATGTATTAAACCTTCCCTCCTCTCCAAGCCCTACACCACACTGGAAAAGAACATGTCCTTGTGAGGTGCTGAGCACTAGTCCTTGTGAAGCACTAGGAAACATATAAGATCAATATCTGATGCAGAATCAGACTGGGAAAGGCTTTTCTTAACTAAATTTACTATTTAAGTAATGTTCTATATAGTGGCTTTCTTTTGAGTTTTGCTGTTATCTTCCAGGCAAGTGGGGATACTGCTCCATGTGCTGGTGTGGGCAGGAGCCTTATTTTGCAGGAACAATTTTGAAGTTGAGGAATTAGGAAAGCAACCTGAAATTCTCTCATGCAGGTGAAATTAGGGAAAGAAAGATATGACTCACTGGTGGGGCAAATTGAGCCTGCCAGCTGGGCTTCATTCAGCTGAAAAATATGCCCTCGTGGCTGCAGAGAAGCCAACCAGAACTAACCAGAGGGGTGCAAATCTTCCAGTCAAACTGCATATTGGGAACAACAAAGCAAATCATTCAGGTAGAAGGCATGCAAAACGCAATTGGTTCTCTTGCACTTTACCTTGAATGGATTAAATCTGGCACTCAATGTGTGAACCCACAAGAGCTTGAACAGTAGTAAGCTGGCATAAGGCTGGCTATAATTAGAAGTGATATGTGCTCAAAATTAAAGTGCCAAATGTGCTTTCAGGTGTATTCATTCTCCATCTTGCTTTTTAGTCCAGGCCTGACACATTTGGGATTCTTGCCACAGGAACTGTACCAAATGACTCACTCGCAGTGGTAGCTGTGTGCTGAAGACTGCATCCTACAGAATCAGTGGGCCCGGAGTTCAACATGATAAGCAAAACCTCAGGAGACTGACATATGGTCACTTCGTTCAAATGAGCTCCTTTGAGCTTGAAAATCTGTCTAAATTTTTGTCTTATTTCTTTCTGCGATTTCCATGGTGGTGGCTCTTTTTGACCAGTTCCTACCTGTGTTTATTCTTCTCTGTCTTCTCATTTAGTCTCAGTGAGCTTGGACAGTACTCATCCTCAAATTCCTCTTATTAACAGCAGGCTGTTAGTAAGATCTCTGTTCTCTCGTGACTCCCCAACAGCATCTGAGGTTTTATAGCTCCTCTGGAGACTCAGCTGTAAAGACTGGAATGCCCTCTGCTAATTTCCCTCTGGCTGCTCTCTTGGTTGCTTATGTGATAATGGACAGGTCTGCAAAACCACTTATGGGCTGCAGAGGTGAGTACTGCAGAGCCCAGCTATAAGGTGTTCTGGTGGAGTACACAGCCCAACAGTAGTGGCAGGGGGGCCATCAACAGTAGGAGAATGGTAGGCATTCAGGCTCATCTTCTGGAGCTGGTAGTAGAAGGGAGTGCAATGCTTCCTGCCTCATGGAGGGGCGGACTTTTCTTTTCCAGAAAAACCCAATGTTGTCGGGCTGGTATTAGTTGGTTTTACCCTGATATCATGGAATCATAGAATAGTTCAGGTTGGAAAGGACCTTAAGATCTTCTCGTTCCAAACCCCCTGCCATGAGCAGAGATGCCTCACACTATATGTGAAAGAGCCAAGGCTCAGTGCAACCTGTCCTTGAACACTGCCAGGGATGGAACATTTACCACTTCTTTGGGACAACCCATTACACTGCCTCACCACCCTCACAGAAAAGAACTTCCTCCTTTTATCTAACCTGAACTTCTCCTGTTTAAGTTTAAACCCATTACCCCTTGTCCTATCACTGCAGTCCCTGATGAAGAGTCCCTCTCCAGCATCCTTGTAGGCCCCCTTCAGATACTGGAAGGCTGCTATGAGGTCTCCACTCAGCCTTTTCTTCTTCAGGCTGAAAAGCCCCAGTTTTTTATCACACTATCTTGCTGGTTCGGTGTGCGCCCTGACCAGACACTTAAAAATGTGTTCCCGGATCCAGTGCTATTAACAAAACCCAACCAAGCTGAAGTTTGCTCTGGCACTCTGAATTTGCCAACCTGATTTTAATGTGTTAGCAAATTAAAATGCAGTTTCTTGCCTTTTGTAAGTCCAGTCACCTTTTAACACCTGTTGGTCTTTTAGAAACCATTTTACGGGTTTTGTAGCATCTTGTCCTGTTGTGCTTGGCATGTCGGGAAGACCTACTCTTCACACAATTGCCCTCAGATCAGATTGATAATATGTATTGAATGATGTTGCTTAAATCAATGCAAATTGATTGAGGGCCTCAGAGCATCTGGAAGATAACAGGAGAAGAGAGACCAATTTCCCGAAAGGATATTCATGGCCATTTTTACAGTGCTGGCCAATTTCTGCCCAAAAGGAAAAACTTGCAGGTCATTTGGGAGGATGACATGCTTTGTATTGAAATTGAGAGCCTGTGTAAGATAGGTAATGATGTTCCCCGAGTACTGTTATCCCTCTTACTTCTTTTAACTCCCATAACTGCTAATAAATTGTGTTGACCATTAGATTACAGTCAGCAGGGAGTCTTAAAGAAAAAAATTTGGTTGTCTTAATGAGGAAGTGGGAGGGAGAGCAGAAGAGAGGGATTTTAATGGAGAAAACAAACGTTATCAAGCCATGGGGCTGTTTATTTTGCAGGCAGATTGTCTGCAAAGCCAGGGAACCCGAAGGGCCAAGCTGCTCCTGCTGAATTTCTGTCCACCTCCTCCATCCTGCTCATAGTCAGAGGCAGCTCACATGGCTGTCTTTGTGATAAAGCTTACAAGCAAATTGGACAGGGTGTCAGGCTGGCTATGAAATATGACAAATTAACAGCCAAGGCTGCTACTGCCCTGGTTGCAGACACTTCATTTAGAAGTTATCATGTTACTGGATGCTTTCTGTAATTTGTGATGATACTGATTGTGATAAATTGCAAGATCCAGGTAAAAATTTCAGCCTATTCCTGAAGCTGAATATCAAGGGAGGAAACGGTTGTCAATACTGCACCACTTAACTTCAAGCCCCAAATGAGAAAAGATCTCACAATAACAATAAAATTCTCAGTCGCTGAGCACTGTAATTAAATTAAGCTAATTACATTACAATTAGCAAATCTTTAATTTATTTTTAATGCACTGATTAAACTTTATGTGGTAACCATAAAGCTTGTTGAACAGTAATCCTGGTGGGTAAGCATTGCCACCAAGCTGGGGTCATTGCTTGATGCTAGAGTATTTCCTAAAACTAATAACTAATTGCTTTTTATATCTAGCTTGAATAGATTTCCGTGCAAATACTTAAGGCACATAATTTAATCACATCGTTCCCTTTACTTTGATGGCTGATAGTGGAAAAATGAATGTTCCACGTTCCAGTCCACTCCATTGGTACCATGGATTATTTGTGTGCTCATTGGATTGCTCATTGTTTTTTAAAGCTGGTGGCTCTCTCAAAGGACCCAAAGAAGTCCTCGTCGGGGGATTCACTAGTGGTTATTGGACATTACTCCTCACTTCTGTAGGACTCCATGTGAGAAAAGGTGGGGGAACGTGATCCTTGCAAGGACCTGCATCCCAGATGTATCTGCATCTCTCATCAGATGGAAGAGAGAACTTTGGCATGCTAAATGTGCTTACGTTTACATAGAAATGAGGGACCTGGGTGTAAAGCTCCCTGAAACCTGCGTAAAGCTCCCTGTAGCCTATGTTCAGCTCCCATCTGGTCTTAGAGGCAATGAGACTGTACAGGTTCTTCAGTCTTTGCTATCAAAGTTCCTGAGGCATCTAATGTTGCTTCAAAGCATGCCAAACCAGTGCTTCTGCCTTGACCAGACTGTGCAGCATGGTACTTATCTGACATTCAAGTTGGATTAGAAACCATGAAGAGTACATTCATCCCCTTATCTTGTTGCAGGTCGCAGTCTCACAAGGACTCTTCAAATCTAATTGCTATGCTCTGCCATATCTGGTCCATCTTTAGCCATTAGGCCAAATGTTTCTTCTTTCTTACCATCTACCTTATAAAAAGAGAATGCATACAGATTTCTTATGAATCATAGAATCGTAGAATAGTTAGGGTTGGAAAGGACCTCAAGATCATTTAGTTCTAACCCCTCTGCCATGGGCAGGGACACCTCACATTAAAACCATGCCACCCAAGGCTCTGTCCAACCTGGCCTTGAGCACTGCCAGGGATGGAGCATTCACAGCCCCTCTGGACAACCCATTCCAGTGCCTCACTACCCTTACAGTAAAGAATTTCTTCCTTATATCCAATCTAAACTTCTCCTGTTTAAATTTGAACCCATTACCCCTTGTCTTATTGCTACAGTCCCTAAGGAAGAGCCCCTCCCCAGCATCCCTATAGCCCCCCTTCAGATACTAGAAGGCTGCTCTGAGGCCTCCACACAGCCTTCTCTTCTCCAGGCTGAACAGCCCCAACTTTCTCATCCTATCTTCATACAGAAGGTGCTCCAGT
>JAOEHY010006941.1:0-13076 GCA_025447955.1 Psilopsiagon aurifrons | reverse complement strand
CCCCTCCTCCCTGGCAGAGCATGAGGCTCTGAAAGTCCTTGGCCAGAGCAAACATCACTAAGCCATAATTAAAAACATGGGTGTTATCAGCGCTGTTCCCAGGCCGAAAGTCAAAACCACAGCACTGCACCAGCTGCCGAGAAGGATAAAAATGACTGCTACTGCTGAACCAATGACACTCACACCTTGTGTCTCTGCTATGTGCACCAAATTCTTTATTGTCACCTCACACAATCCTTTTCCATTATTACTGGCAAGTTTCTGGAAGGAAAGCCATAATTTCCCTTTGTGCAAATAATGTTGTCACACTCAGATCTGTTTTTTGATCCAAGCTATAAGAAAAAGACAAACTGTTAACCTGGTCTTTAGAAAGAAGCTTCTTTAGGCATATGGCACCAATGGTATCTTCATCAGCACTGGTTGCTGTTTACAAGATAGAACTGCAGCAGCAGCATCAGCTGCTGACTGGTCCCCATTGTGGTCACCCCATAGGAATAGTGAAAGGTCACTGTTGGAGACATTATAAAGAAGTAATGTGGCCCTTGATCTAAACTTTCTTTCATCTTATGTAGTGAAATTCTACCTTCCTTTCATCTTATTTAGTGTAATTCACTAAACTATTTAAATTTTAAGCAAAACAAAACCAAACTTCCACAGAGCTTCATCTACCATGTTTACTAAAACTCACCACTACCCCCTGCTGCTTTGTACAGCTGTGCCATACAGCAGCAGAGCAGTCTTCTGCAGGTAAATATATCTTTACATTGTGAAAGGCCAGCACATCCAGCTGATGGAAAATCCATGTATTTCTGGAAAAAGACTCATTGATTTGTTACTCTTTGACAGAAGTACATTAAATATTTTCCTTGTAAGGCAGTGCTTCTGCATCTTCCTCTGGGGATGTAAATATTGTAATTCTTGGGCTCATATCTACCATAATATAGTTCACTCACAAGTAGTGACTCTCATAAGCACCAGAGAATACTCAAAGGAGAGAGCCTAGGCACGTATCTTTGAAGTGAGGTTTATACAAACTGGGCAAAGGAAGAATTTAGTTTAGGCACAAGATTGTAAGCTGAGTTCTACTCTTTCAAGCCAACAGCTCTTAATGTAGAGGGGAAGTATATGAAAATCAGAGGAATCAGTGAACTTAAATCCTACTCTGCAGGAAGCATAGGGCATCTTGCACAACTATATATCAACACATTTTCTTCCTTATATATGTTATATGCATTTAGATTTCTCCCAACCTTTTCTTTTACTTAGGCATTTCTTCTCTCTCCATTACACAACAACATATTTATAAAAAGCAGCCATAACCCCTATGGGGAAAACAAACCAAGTTCTTCTAGTCTCTCTGAGCATTAAATAGCGTAAATTTTTTGCCTTGATTGTTCTATTGCCATTTATTCTAAATACCTGAATAAAGAACCATGTTTCTTCATCACATTTCTGATGAAGTTTTACTACATTGTATATTATCTTAAACACCTTTCTGGAATGCTAGTAGGTAACAAATATACTCCATGTCATTCAAAAGTTCACTTTTCCTGTATTCACACCAAGTAATTTGATTTTGCCCTACTGCCTCAAGGTTATCATTTATTAATGCTCTCCAAACAGGTATTTTTAGAGACAAATAAATATACATTATTGGTGCAGATGTGCTTGAAGTTCATGACTTTACAAAAATAAGCATAATTACATCTACTAATTAAGTTCTGAAATTCAACTTATTTGTCCTGAATATATCCTTTCCTTGGATCAGTAACTGCACTAGCACTTTAATAAATGTAAATGAAGTGTCAACAAATGTTTTCCTTTTAATCATCTAGTTGCATGAAGAAATATGCAAATACTATGACTGCATTGTAAGTCTTTGGCAAATATATTGTTTTACAAATCTGTAATGCTTTTATGCTGACTTGATTTCTACCATTATCTACCAGCAATTTCTCGCTTAGAGCCAGCATCTTGTCAGGGTGATGATGTAAACCAAACTCGAGGATCCTGTCCTGGATGGAGAGCTAGGCTGAAAATGCTTTTCAAATAACTCCAAAGGGAGTTCTTAGTAAAAGGAAAAGAAACTATCTTGCATTATTTTTCTCCCTCAATTTACCTGCAATATTTTAAATAATCCTAGCTTGTTTTCACTGTGCAGGCAGCATGACAATTAAAAACAAATGCTACAGCAGCAGTTCTCAGATCACTGCATGAAAACTTCAATAATCATGTAGTGCGAATGATTTTACACAAGTTCAATCATCAGCTTTAGCTGTAGTGCCTCCAGGTGTAATTTCTAGTTTACCAGCACACAGTGCAAGACATCTGACAAAATCAGGCTTTTACGTGCATGTAATTGCTTGACTTACCGAGGGCCAAGACAAAGGGGAACTTGCCTGAACTCAACCTTCAGTCACATATGCCTAAAGTGTTGTCAAGAATAACCTTGTTTAGGATCTCCTTTATTTCTGCATAGAAGTAGGCACTTCCCACTTTATCAGGATATCTTCTCCATCAATCCCAAATTATCCCAGTCTGAGCAATGATGCATTGCCAGATAAGCTCCAAAAGGATGGTGCAAGACTACGTGACTGGAAATCCAACTCTCACCAATGTCTAACTGCTTGAGAGAATCCAGTTTTGTGCCTTTTGACCAGAAAATTAACTCAGACAGTTGTAATATAGTTAACTGGATGTACCAAAAAAACATTGACACTAACTCTTCAGACAATACTTCATCTCTAAATATGTTTGACCTTCATAAATGAATTCCCAGTATGCACAGATCCACTCAGACACACAGCGCTTGTGATGGTCTCAGACCCCAGGCAGCACTGAATTCAGGAACTATAAAATCTGAGATAGTTTTCTTTTCACTACTGTAACTTTGGTTCTAAATTCCTTTCACAGATTTTTACAAGTTGCTGCTTCTTGTCTTGGTCATACTAAGACTTCTTTACAAAGTTTCCCCCTAAAGCTAGGGTATTCATTTGCAGTGCAACACAATTACTGTAAGGACTACCGAAATGATTTCTGTCACACCAGTTATTTCCACAAAACTTGTACATATGGTTGCAATGTGGATAAAAATGCAGCATCTTGTACAGGATTTGAAGGAAAGGTTTTGGTCAGAAGACTTATTTTTCACATTTCTGCAAGCGCTGTTTTATATTTTTCATGAAAAAAAATATTCGGATTTCAAAAACCTGCTGGGAACTGATGGAAATATTTTAAAACCAGAAACATTTAATCTCATTATCTCAAACATCTGGTGATGTATGGAATCTGGTTTTAACATGTCAAGATGTGGTTTGACCACTATTTTTGCTGCAAATGCCTACTCTGCTGAAGACTTCTGTGACTTTGTTGGAATTAATGGGATTCTAATGCAACTAAACAGGATTAGAGGACAATATTTGAGAGGAAAAAAAAATAGAATCATGATAATTTTTTTCTTGTTTTTAGTTCCAAACAAAATGAGGATTTCAGATATTCACTAAAGTAATTCCCTTTATATTAGGGTTTAATTAATCCAGAATGACAGTTGAGTCTGCTTTCCTAATGTTCCATTGTAAATCATCTGCAAAGCTTCAGTTAACTTGAATTTAGATGCATTTATGCACTGCAAAAAATGAAAACATTAATCCAGAATTATCACTATTGAATAAATGTAAGTCCATTACATTTCATGCCAAAAGCCTCCTTGTGCAAGCCTTTAAAAATTGGAGAGTAATTTTTAAATCAATCCTTCTAAGTGTGAAATAATGCCATATTTTACCTTCACGGAAAAAAAAATACTATAAATTATGTAGAATTTTATTGATGATTAATATCCTGACTTTGGTTGCTTCAGATGTACTAAGAGGTATATTCATCTTGTAAGCCCTGTCCATTTTTTACATGCTTAATTAGCCAAAAGAACAATAATAATTGCAATCATGGTTATGGCTTTGATCAGCCAATGAGCTGCAACTGATCCTGATTTTCTCTGAATTTGTTAAAATTCAACAACTGAATTGTTTAGAAGAAAATTTTTCTGAATTTGGATTATTTACCAATTGCTCAGAATGTAATACTCATGATGTGTAGCTCACAAACTTAATTATAGCATATTGTTTGTATACCTTGAGCATTTGAACTATTTCAGAATGGAGAACAATGAACAGTAAAATGCAGGGGCACATTTTGTCGGGAAATTTATACTGATTTTTATGAAGTTTGTGAAGCTCTGGTCCCCTGCACAAATTTTCCATAGCATCAGCATTCTCAAAAATAAAGGCTGTGGTTCAGGATTATAGTAAAATCAATTTCTCTTTTATTTAAGAATTAATTCTATTATTTACTGAGCTCTGATGTGCAGTAATAAAGACCCAGCATTTTAAACACCTCCTACCAACCTTGAACATTTCTCCTCCTTTTTGTACTTTAACAGAAGAAGTTGCATTGTGCCATTTTGCTTTTGTTTTTCTTTAAATACTATACAGTTCCAACACAAGACAATTCAAAACATGCTACCAGCAGCAGTTTTCACATCTCTGTTCCACCCCTTGCCTCAGATGCTCTTGTTCCATTATGAACAACAGAAAAACAGCAGCTCCTTGAACAGTTATTATGCATTATGCAACTATTAAGCATTAATAAGCATCCATTTAGGCAGAAAGTTTTTGCAAATTTCCGGTTGGTAAAGGCCTGCAAACAGTCTTCGTGGGGTCCATAGCAACACGCAAATGAATGCTTAGAAATAGATGTTAAGCCTTGGCGTGGTGGAGCTGGACATAAGGAAGAAATTCCATCTTCACCTACAAAAAATTTCCTCAGGCAACTGCTACCCAGTGCAAGGTATAAGGTAATGAATTATGAATTGAAGGGTTTTTCTTTATGTAAAAGTATCTGCAAATCCAGTTGGATAATTCATTGACTTCAGGAGAATACTCCGGACTTTAAACAAAGAGCTTTATTTTGCCATCGTCCAAGGAAATAAGAAATTACTTTGATTTATTTGCAGATAAAGGAAAAGACCACTTCTTAGGCCCAGAGTATGCAGAAAATGTTCTTGCCTGAGCACTGAAAATCAAAGTAGATCCATACTTCCAATTATTATCGTTGTTGGGGACCAGCTTTATCAATCAGTAATTACTTGGAAAGAATGAAAAGCTATCCAGAACAGCAGTCCTAGGGTATTCTGTCTCTCTCAAGTGTGAATATGGAAAGGGTTAATAATAAACAATCAGTTTCATGCATAAACTGCACAAATAAATTTTCTGTCCTTTACAGCTCCAGATAAATATAGAAAAAGTAACCAACAAAGAATGAAATGCCAAGTATGAACTCAAAACAGACTGTTTCCTTCTGGAGGTTTTTCTGCAGCAGAAGTATTTCAGAATTGTGTTTGTGTGCAGAACTCATGACATGCAGAGAGTGAAATTTTCTGTCAAAGATCTCTCCTATTGAACTTTAATAGGAAACCAGCACCAGTTTGTGTTACAAAGACAGAACAAACTTTCATTACAAAACAAACCACTCCAGTTGCTGGAGATTAATGGGGTGCTTTTCCCCTGGCTTACTGTGTCTTTCACAGTATATATCTCTGTATGCTTATTAAGGAGGGATGAGGGACTACAAGCACAGTGTATTGAAGTGTTTAAACTTGCACAACACTGCCTTGCTGAACAGAGTTATGACATTATGGCATGTTAGGAGCAAAACTTAGATCTGTGGTCATTTAAGTCACTGTCAAGGTTTTAAAATGTGATTCAGCAAAAGCAGTTAAACAACTTGCAAAAATGTAAGATAGAACTTTCTGTACCTTTTCTTTCCATGCTTAGGAGACTCCTGGAAAAGGAAGCTGTGTTCCATCATGAAGCATAAAATAGACAACTTTGAGTGAAAAATAAGTAATTTTCGATATAATGTGCTCAAAATGTTCCCTAGTGAGATAAGGTATTATTTATCCTAATAAGTTTTTTAAAGTTATAATATTTTTCTTCAAAAAACAGTGTTAAGATATTGTCACCTATGTTCTTCATTTACTACTTCTGATCCCCTATTTTTAACAAAATATTTTCTATAGATAGGAGGAATTCTTTATTTCTTATTAAACATTCTCTATAAAAATTATGCACAACGTCAGATTCCAAGGGCAGGTGCTCATTTCTCTCCGTTCTTTTTTTTTAATTCAATCCATACAAAAGAGATAAGAGTATGTTGGTGAGAGGACTTATGCTTGCCAGGTCTCACAATCTACTTTTTTCCAACCATGCTGTTGTCTAATAGGCAAGCTTTAAGCTTAAAGCACTCATAGTGGATTTAGGAATAGATGACCCAGACTGACAGCATGCAGCAGAGCAGCATGCACAGCAGCAGCAGAGTGTATTGGTGGGTGTGTTCCCTTGTTTTCAGCATTGCCTGTCTCATATTTGTCCAGATTGCATGAAAAGTTGTACTTGATGATATTAAAGGTTTTTTCCAACCTAGTCATTTCTATGATTCTCAAGTAAATTTGAATGTGTTTAAGGATTACAAAATTACTAGACTTCTCTTATAAACGTTGTGTAACCTGTTAAATCTTGTGGTTAACTGTATTTGCAGGTAGCCACTGTGTATTAAACCCAGTGACATGTAAAGAAGCCACTGAGAAAAGCAAAAAATAACATTTTATTTTTGTCTCTAATAACTTTGTTACTTTCATCTACATCACAAGCAGAAACATTCCCAAAAGATTTTCAAGTAAATTCAAAACAAGGTAAAAAGGCATTTGTAAGAGCGTAATAGTTGTTCAGGACTAATAGTAAATTAAACTAAACTAAACTAAAGTAAACTAAACTAAACTAAAGTAAACTAAACTAAGCTAAACTAAACTAAACAAAAAGAATGCAGTATTAAAAACACATTTTCCAGGTTATCAAAGGTTCTATGTTGAAAGCTTAGTATCAGTCACTCATGATTCTCTTGTATTCTTTTAAAGATGGTGGCCCTTACATACTGCTCAGTGGATAAAAACTTATGGCAAACATTCCATAAAAACAGCAATCTTCATTTAGTCCCACTAATCTATTAACATTTTACAGGTAGAACCTCAAAATTTATATAAATATTAGTTAATTTGCAAAAATGCATTTAAACAGAGAAAAAATATCACAGTATTTTATAAGTGACTATATCACAGTAGAGAGAGGATAGGTTACTAGACCAGTGTTACAAAGTACTGGAGACAAGAATATAATGAGAGTAAAGGACACAAAAGCCACAATATTCTCTGACCACATGATTTTATTTCCTTCCATGGAGACTGTGCTGCTCTAAAAGGTACAAGCTTCCTCTACAGTTTCCAAAAATGCTTAGGAGCACTCTGATCGCAATGAAAAGGTTTTCTTGTCACCACGCCTGCTATCAATATTCCCCAGAAACAGAATGTCACAGTTCAAATATTTATCACAGAGGTTTAAAGATAATATAGAACTGCTCTTCTTGACAGAACCAATATGTGATCCTTTGAAGACAAACAGAATTTTGGAGGACTAACAGTATCTTCTGCAGTACCTTCAAGAAATTTGAAACAATCATTTCATTTTTCCTGTCTTCACCCTGTCTGAATGTGACAGTTCAGAAGGGTCGATGGACTGATGTCCTCAGTGGATACTGTGATTTGAAGTGCCTTTTTATGTTGCATGAAAGCATCTATTCATGGTGGAATGCCACCATTTTACTTGGCCTGGTTTCCAAACATGTCTCAGCAGCTTCATTTTTCAGCTGTGTTTAGTAAGGGATATTTTCAGAGGAACATGGAGATAGGCTGAGAAAGTTGGGGCTGTTAATCCTGGAGAAGAGAAGGCTGCAGGGAGACCTCATAGCAACCTTCCAATATCTGAAGGGGACCTATAAGGGTACCAGGGAGGGAATCTTCGTTAGGGACTGTAGCGATAGGACAATGGGTCACAGGTTAAACCTTAAACAAGGGAAGCTTAGATTGGATATAAGGAAGAAATTCATTACTGTAAGGGTGGTGAGGCACTGGAATGGGTTGTCCAGGGAAGTTGTGAATGCTGCATCCCTGGGGGTGCTCAAGGCCAGATAGAACAGAGCATCAGGTGGCATGGTTTAGTGAGAGGCATCTCTGCACATGGCAGGGGGGTTTGAACTAGATGATCTTAAGGTCCTTTCTAACCCTAACTGCTCTATGATTCTATGACAAACAGAAGATGAAGCCAACCGTGTACTGGGCTGCATCAAAAGGAGCGTGGCCAGCAGGTCGAGGGAGGTGCGCCTACCCCTCTACTCTGCTCTTGCGAGACCTCATGTGGAGTATTGTGTACAGTTCTGGTGTCCTCAACATAAAAAGGACATGGAACTGTTGGAACAAGTCTAGAGAGGAGGGCCACGAGGATGATCATGGGACTGGAGCACCTCCTGTATGAAGATAGGCTTAGAAAGTTGGGGAAGTTGTTCAGTCCGGAGAAGAGAAGGCTGCGTGGAGACCTCATGGCAGCCTTCCAATATCTGAAGGGGGCATATAGGGATGGTGGGGAGGGGCACTTCATTAGGGACTGTAGTGATAAGACAACGGGTGATGGGTTTAAACTTAGACAGGGGAAGTTTAGATTGGATATGAGGAAGAAATTCTTTACTGTGAGGCTGGTGAGGCACTGGAATGTGTTGCCCAGGGAAGTTGTGAATGCTCCGTCCCTGGCAATGTTCAAGGCCAGGTTGGACATAGCCTTGAGTGGCATGGTTCAGTGTGAGGTGTCCCTGCCCATGGCAGGGGGGTTTGAACTAGATGATCTTGAGGTCCTTTCCAACCCTAACTATTCTATGATTCTATGTCCAGGAGTCAGCGCTTGACAACTCAAGTTTTTTGTATGTTTCCTTGTTGCAGCTCATGTTTACTATGCACCATGGAATAAGCATCCAAAAAAAAAAAAATTTCCTTCCATAGCTTGGAAGTCACCATTTTTTGAAGTGGAAATGTCTCAAAGAGGGATTAATCGTTTGTATCAATTTTTAAACAGGGTTAAGGCTTCAGGATTGACGGCTGTTTGAAAAGTCGTGTCTGAGATTCCTGTCATCAGCAAACATCCTAAATGTACTCTTGGCTGCTTACACTTTGGTCCATCTGTTAAGTTCACACTGTGCCAAATCATAAATGAAGATGTTTCCCTGAGGCATAGGAGTAAGGCTGTGATTGGGATAGACAAGCAGAAAACATAGCACAGAAAATGGCATCTCTATTGAAAAATTTTCATCTGTGCCAGGGCTTAGTATACATACACTTAATGCATTTTTTATATAACTGTTTTACTATACCTATTGACACACTGACATGCCTTTTTCCAGTGAAAATGTTGTGTTTGTTTTATTAAGGGTCTAGTTAGATGTGAGAATTGAAACAACAGCTGTCTGTCTATGAAACTTTATGAATCCCACTGAAAATCGCAGTTTAAGCTTATGTTATTATTCACTCAGATATTTTTGTCTTTGTATGTCTCCTGGCATTTCTTTTTCACGATACATGTCAAACTCCTAAGTAGGCACCATGAATAATTATACATTAAAAGGAGCAAACTGAATTGAATCATTGTTGTTCTTATGCTGATTTAATAAAAACCTTTTAGAAAATACTTACAAGTTATGAATGTGGTTACCACAGAAATGATAAAACATATGGTAAAGTTCATGGAACTAATGACGAAGGTAATAGGTTTGTAAAAAGTGCTGTCTATGCGGATAGTGCTGAATGCATGAATAAAATAAGAGTATTTAAATATCAAGTTGTATGTATGCAAATCTTTCTATAAAACTATGACAAGTTGTAACATTTTTATTAAAAAAGCTGTGAGTAGTACCACGGTTTCTGATTGGCATATCATAATATTTTACTAAGGTCTAATCACTAAATACTTAATAAAGGAGGAATCTACTCCACATAACAAGAAAAGGTAGAGGATAATTTCACAGGCAAAAGGCACAGTCCTTAAACAAGGAGTTGAAATTCCTGAAGTCAAACTTAAATTAATATTATAGGCAGATGATACAAAAAAATCAGGGGCAACTTTATAAGGTTTATTATAGAGTTACTATGTAGAAAAGCTTTAAGAGGTCATTCTTTGTTTCAGTAGCACTCCTTATAACACAGAAGCTACAAGTCTGCTTATCACCATCCTGGCTGCATATAGCCTCAACAGTCCAACTCAGTGTTTGCAGTTCACTATTTTGCATCATATTTTTGTTCAGTTGCAGGTTTTTATACCAAGAAGCATTAAAAATTGTTTAAGTCTTCATCTACAGTTTGAATCAAATTAAACCCACAATTTAACAGAAAACCTTCTTGTCACAAATTTTCATTTCTCTACCTGTTGTGTTGCAGCCTCTCAGAAACACCAAAATAAATTGAGAACAAGATATGATTTTATACGTTTTATGTGAAACAGTGAAGATACAGCAAAGCTGTGTTTATCCCAGAGATAAAATGCCAGCATTCTGAATATGCTTTTAAAATCATTTATTGTTTCATCATGTGTCAAACACTGTTAAATTTAAAACAGAACTATCAGTAATTCAGAAGAAATTTTAAAAAATATTCTCCTTTCAAAAGTGGGTAACAGAGATTTCATTTATTTTTTTTTTTCCTGGGACCTAGAGACAACTCTGCCAAACTGTTGCAACAAAGAAATGATGGAAAGGTTGCTGGAGTAAGGCTGAACCTGAAAAAAAGCCATTGGGTAAGGAAACAGCAAACAGAGATATCTGCAACATGCCAAATTTGCTGCATTGTATATTTCATTTTTTTCATTCTATTTTTTCAGCAAAATTGAACTCTACATTCAAAGTCCTTTCGGAGTTACTGGTTGCTAGTGGATTTAATTCAATTAACTGCCTTTCTTTTCCCCAAAACCAAAACCCAACTTACACAGTGCATTAATGCTTTCCAAAACCTTTTGCAAGAGGAGGTATTTCAGCTAGCTTTAGCTATCTGTCTTGATTTAAGCCTCTCATGCAGTTCGCTCACTCACTCCCCCCTCTTTCTTCCCCCCATCTCCTGGGGGGGTGGCGAGGAGAATCAAAAGATTGTAACTCCCATGGGTTGACATAAGAACAGTTTAGTAACTAAAGTATAGCACAAACCGCTACTGCTGCCACCAATAACAATAATGACAAGGGAAATACAAGGAATGAGAATACAACTGCTTACTACCTGCTACCAAGTCTGAACCAGCAGTGCTTCCCACCCTTCTGGGTAACTGCCCTTAGTTTTACATCCTGGTACGTCATGCCTGTTTAGTCAGTTTGGGTTACGTGTCCTGTCTCTGCTTTCCCCCGGCTTCCCCTCCTCCTTGGCAGAGCATGAGGCTCAGAATGTCCTTGGTCAGACTAAACACTACTGAAAGACAACTGAAAACGTCGGTGTTACCAGCACTGTTCCCAGGCAGAAAGTCAAAAACACAGCGCTGTACCAGCTACTAAGAAGGAGAAAAATGGCTGCTACTGCTGAACCCAGGACACTATCTAAAATGTAGTAACCCAGTGAAATTTTGATTGCACTCTTTGTGATCAGTTGCGAGAAATGGGTAGTTCGCCCAAAGATGAAAGGGGTGGCAAAGAGTCTTTGTTGGGGCTTCTTTGTCTCACTTAACTGGGAATGAGACTGTGAGGCTCTTTGTACACTATATACACTATGTTTCAGGTGTATGAATACAGGGAGATTAATTCTGTTTTATGTCACTCAGGTAGCTGGTTTCCCCCAAAAGCCAGTGAAAAATCAGTGCTTAAGCCACCCAGCCTTGGAAAACTATTCTTTCTCTTCACTGTTGAATCCTGATTATTGTCAGCTGCAATACCCTGTGTGTCTAAAAATACCTTTTCCCCCCACCAAGGTGTTTCAAACACTTGCACAGCTTTTATAAGAAGAAAAGATATCGAGTAATGCTCTCTAGATGATATCTTTGCCCTTTCCTCTCCTAATCATTCTCCAATCAAGCGTAGCCTGTGTTCAGACATGTCTTACATAATGTTGATTGATGGACAGCATCACATTTAGGGAGAAAAAGAGAAAAAAAAGAAAAGTATTTATTTCCTGAATGCTACTCCATGCATGAGGAGGCACTTCCTTTTTTGTATTGGTCAAGTTTCAATCCTTTCCAACTCTGTGACATTGTTCTTTTTCTCACTTTTTCTGCAATTCACTTTTTATTTTGCACCTCATGGGCACATTCAGTTTGTGATATAGGGCGAACATGAAGACTTAATGGCAAATAAATCTTGGAGGCTTTCAAGGTCTTTTTTTCTCAATTCTTAGTCCTGGTAAAGTCTGACAGCTTTAATGTGAGTAAAGTACTTTGTGCTATTAAGCTAACTATTGCACTAAGATGAGTGTAATTCCTTGCTGCATTTTTTGTCATCCTGTCACTGACAGAAACTAATACTATAATGATTACTACTTATTTATAAAATAAAGTCACTGCTGCCTCAGACTTAAAATCTGAATATTTGAGTACTCCCATTCTCAGGAACTGACTTCTGCTTCATGTAAGCTTTCTGATGTGGAATGAGCTGAAAGCAAGATCACTAGACCTGACATAACAACATAAATGGACCTGGAAACTTTTACAACTATTGCCAGTTTGTTTTTATAATTTTTAAGAAGAGCTGCAATTGAACCATACTGGAAAGAAGGTCATGACTGGTTTGATACCTTGCCCCCAGAGTTTTTCTTTCCAGAATAATAAAATGAAAATAAAGCTGAACTCAATGGCTTATCTATGGATATGACGTATGATTCCGATATCAGTCTATTCCTAGTCTTAGCTTTTACTTTTATGTTTCTTCAAATACTTAGACCAGCTACAGAACAAGTGTATTTATCAACATATTCTCAACACTTTAGTATGGGTCAAAAACTACTGCATAGAGAAACACAGAAATGTTCAATTGTTCCTATCTCCTGAAAAGAAATGCCACCTATCAACACTTTCCAACTTGCTTTCAATTTAAAAAATTAAAAAGACCCCAGCAAAATCTATCAGATATTAAAAAAAAAGGGGGGGGGGGGGGACGAATAAAAAGAAGAAAAAAAAGAATGA
>JAOEHY010006940.1:0-11363 GCA_025447955.1 Psilopsiagon aurifrons | reverse complement strand
CTTCTCTTCTCCAGTCTGAACAGCCCCAACTTTCTCAGCCTATCTTCATATGGGAGGTGCTCCAGTCCTCTGATCATCCTCGTGGCCCTCCTCTGCACTTGTTCCAACAGTTCCATGTCCTTTTTATGTTGAGGACACCAGAATTACACACAGTACTCCAAGTGAGGTCTCACGAGAGCAGAGCAGAGGGGCAGGATCACCTCCCTTGATCTGCTGGTCACGCTCTTTTGGATGCAGCCCAGGATATGGTTGGCTTTCTGGGCTGCGAGCACACACTGAAGCCACCTCATGTTCACTTTCTCATCAACCATGTCCACCCTGGAGTCCAAATCTTCCTGGCCATATTTCTGTTCTTGCAGCTGAATCTGATGTCTTGTTAGTAAGTAGCAAAAGAAACATTGATCCCAAAAGGGATCTGAGTTGCATTTCCTGCTCTACCACTGACATATTGGAGTCTCCAAAGCCTCAATTTCATCAGCAAAATGAGCAATGGGGAAGTGCAAGTGCTATTACAAAGTGCATGTGAAAAACCATTTTAAGAGTGGAAGATGGAGAACAGGATAAGATGCTCATTCTGCAGCGGGAAGGGTTAGGGAGGGGGACAATCCCAAGGGCACCACGGAAGAATTACTTTTCTCTCCAGGGAACAAGCCTGAGGCACACCAGCTTTGCTCCTGGTGCTAGGCAAGACGGACAGGTTGGCCACCTTTTAATATGTAGTGGACAGAAAGTAGGCCAGGAGATCAACTGGGGATAAGAGAACTCCAGGAAGACAGGCCTGGCAATGGGAAAATGGGCCAGATTCCTCAGCCTAAATCTCTTCAGAGCAATGGTGTAAGACAAGGTCTTTGCTGAGACTCTTCCAAAGCGAGAACCTGCCCTCATTCTCAGCCACAAGCATCTTGCTAACCTACATACTGCCAGAAGCTGCGTTATCGCAGCGAGATTAACACAGGAGCAATTTTAACAGACAATGAGTTCCAAGCTAATTTTCTCCCTCACAAGCATACCACCATGGGCTGAAATCTGTCTGGATTCCTCACAGCTATCTGCATTCAAGGATTAAGCACACATCACTGCCAGGCAAGCACGTCACTACACAGGAGATGTAAGAAGGTAACATTGCAGTAGGGAAAAAAAATGAGAAATAACATTGTAATAAATATTGCAGCCAAGCAAAGAAACAAAGTTAGTTTCACATGGAAAATTAGATAAAAAATAGCATACACTTGGAATAATCCTGGCTTCAGTCCTGGGATCTGGACTTTAGTGCAATGAACTGCACAAACTTCAGAAGGTTTCAACAAGCTGCAGGTCACCCAGTACTGCTAGTCGGCTGCTCTGGTGCAGGATGGAACAGTGCCCTCAGCACCAGCTCCACCCAGCCCCAAGGCACATGAATCCTTCACCCAACAAGGGGCACACACTGTTAAGCAGAGAAACTGCAGGCATAGACATGTGACCCCAGCTGGAACATCTCACCTGCAGCCCACAGGAGGTCCCTTTTCAGCTCAGCACACTGCAATCACACTGCTATTCCTCCCTAAGAAGGACAGGTACCATTTACTAAACCTTTCATTTCTGCAGCTGCTTGGTTTTCTCTGGAAGAAACTTGGCATACAAGAACCTCATGCTATCTTGTGGGATCTAATAATAACCGAAATGCACAAACACAGCAATAAGTAGATTTAACTATGAATGAAAGTTGACTATTATGCAAGCTACCATCAAAACACCACATCTTTCTTTCCGGCAAGTGGCAAACCCACTCTTCCACCAGCCAGCTGTGACTCCAGAGAACAGGATGGGGTCTGGCTGCCACCTTCCCATGAGAAGGCAGCCATGCACTCAGCTGCCTAACAGTCACCAAATAAATGACATTTATTGAGTGGCCTTTATAAAATAAAAAAGGCTGCTTTCAGCACACATAATCACATTCACAAACTGCACAAGCCAGTGATGCTTTCAACACAAGGCTCCACTTGGAGCAGTGTCAAGAGAAGAAAGGCAGCAAACGAAGATTCACACACACCAGCACTGTCACAGGCAGTGTTCCACACAGAGCACCAGCCTCAGGATACAACCTCACCTCCAGTTTGGTAACACCGTGCCTGTCTGAGGCAACACAGCATGAGCAATGCTGTCAGGACAGGGCTGTGGGGGAGGGAAATGGCACAAGGTAGCTCAGCAGCCACCACTATGAAGTGAGGCTTCATGACAAGATGTCAGCCCTTCCATTCCTGGCTGCTCCATCCCTATGTCTAGGCAGGGAGCACAGAGAAGCAGGGGGAAGTTGAAGGTATGAGGTTCACCTATGGAAGAAGCTGCTTCTCACAAGAGCCCCAGGCCCAGCAAGCAGCAGGAGTGAAACAGAGTTGGTTAGATTTTTCTCTAAAGACTAGATCAAAACAAATAAACACAGCAAGAAGCAAGTGACACAGAAAGGTTCAATTTCGCCTTAAGATGATGGGTAAAAAGGCAGTACTGATATCAGAAGTGCCTACACATTTTTGCTGCCAGGTCAAAGAGGCAGGCAGGTGCTAAATGGGGTTACTTAGAAACTGTGACCGAAGCAGCAAACAGTCGATGTGTTAGATGCACTGCATTTCTCCATCTCACAATAAAAATCACAACAGAAACAACCGCAACCATCACCACATTTAAAAGTTGAAAGGCAAGAGGCCTGAAACATAATGCCATCATTACATCAGGGATGAATTTGGCCCAGTATCTTGAATAATTTCTTGACATTTCTCAGCTTTTAAACCGAACACAGCTGTAGCAGAGCACAGCAAGACTGGCAACAGCAAGTTCTTCTGCATCGCAACAAACCCAATGCCAGGAAGAATGGCTCAGTCATGAGCAGTCTGCCAGCATGCAGCTGAGGAGGGGCACCAAAGCATCCTTGTGCACAGAGAGTGACTGCTTTGGGCTGATGCTCTTTTGGGCTGTGCTATTGGAAGTGCTGTCATTCGGCAGGAGGGAAAATACTGTCATCAGTTTGGTCACTGACCAACAAGACTTCACGCAAACAAACTAGAATAAATAAAACCTGAAGAGCTGTGTAAAGAGAAAAATACTGGGTTTTTTTCCATGTCTGTGTAATCTACCTTTCTTCCCATAGCAGCAGAGAGGAGGGGAAAGCAGAATGCCCCTGAAGCTGCAAAGCATACCTACCTCACTGTCCTGAAACCCTTTTCACCTTGTAGGTCTGAACAGTTAGACACAGTTTCTCCACCCTTTTTTCCCCTGGTATTTATGACATGCTGCTGCAGAAAGTTTACTTTTATCCAAGCACCAGACATCCCTCCACCTGCAGATGTCCTGGAAGCACATGAGCCCACACAGTACTCGCCCCAGCCCTGATGCCAAGGTTGTTACACTACAGTGAATACTGAGTAGAGACCTCTAATTTATAAGCCTACCACAGACATGAGGAAATGGTACTTTGGTTCCTCCTGGGTCTACTGAGTTTGTTATGGAGCAATAAAAAGATGTTCAGCCACTCACAGCTCAGAATCTGACTCAGCCTTCAGCACCTGATAGAGTTGAATATTAGGCGCTTCGCTTGGCTTAAATCTGTCTCTATTTTGGTGTCCATGTTACAGCTGCCAAAAATCTGCCTCTGAAACCCAGCATCCGTTAGGAATGCAAACAGAGCACTGCATTCATGACCCTCCCTGTGTCACAGTGTACAGAAAGTATTCACTGGCCACAATAAAGAGATATTATTACATGAAATTTAATAGAGATGAGAATTCAAATACAAGTGTATCTCTGATTCAACAGAAATTGAATTGGTGAAAGCATTACACATTTCTGAAGTATAAATGGCTTATACAAGGTCAGCTCTGAAAAATATTTGGAAATATGCCCCTTGGTTTGCTTTCTTATTTGAAGAATGAACGTAAACTCAGACTTCAGAGATGGGATTCTTCTGGGCTACAGAATATTAAGTGCCCACTGGAGAAGAAACGAAGCCTGACAGCAAACCAGGCTGGCAGCTGGTGACAAGAGAAAAGCTTCAGGACACAGCTCTGTTGTGAGTTGAAAGGCATTAGTATTTGTGAGAAGAATCATATCCTCATTTGTCACTTCAATGGAGATGGATACAACACTCTTTCCCAATTCTTTCCACCAATTTAACAGTTTAAGGAGTAACTTTCTTTGTGCTTGGAAGACCAAGAGGCTTGGGAGCTTGAAAGCTCAAGGGAGATTCTACTTATCCACAGATCAGGTACGCAGTGGCAGCTACACTGTGGACCTGCACTGTGCCTGCCACATCATGGATCTAAGCTGTGAAAGGGTGTTCCCGCAGGAAATGAGGAGAGTCTCCTACTGCCCTTGCTCTCCCTTTTGGATAGTACTGACTTAATGCTCTTGTGAGACACGCATCTTCCAGGTTATCCCAAGCAAATGCCTCTGGTCCACAGCCACGTGGCTCTGCACACTTGCAAGCCTTCCCATCACCGAGTGTCACCCAGACAAGCCTGGGAACTCTGACTTGATTCTTCATTTAGTGCAGCTTGGATGAGAAAACCTCACCAAAGTGAGTATATACCTTAACAGAACTGTCCCTGCAAATACCATTCCTACACATGGGCAGCTGCCAGTACTTTGGTCACAAGATTTTCACGTATCTCTGTTCTCATGTCTGTAACCCCCATCTTTTCCCCGCCTTCCCTGGAGCATAAAGTTGCTTTCTAACACTACACAGGTTTTTGCTCCAATGCACAGCGTGATCTAACTCGCACTTCATTGCTCTGCACACCTCATCATTTGCACATGAAAACAGCAGTCTCTCTATCCCTCCACTTGCTGCAGATTTCTTCCTCCTCCTCCATCCCCCACCTCCCAAACCCTCCCAGCAAAACTCCACTACAGAAGCTGCAGTGAAAAGGTTCACATTACCAGGACTCTACTGCTTTTACAAAATTTACTAGCATGCTGTGAAGCTTCATAAATAATTCAAGATAGACAACCTCTGTCAGGTAAATGAGCGTGCCTTTTGTAATCCATCACTCCAGGTTTTCTATCATCCTGAAGCACACACTCACTGTAAGCACAACCCATATTGATTCATGAACTCCCCAAGTGTCAGTGTGAGACCGGGTAGCACAACAGTTTTGGTGCCAGCAGAACACAAGGAAATCCAAATTCTGCCCAGGGCTTCAGTGGAGTCACAACAGATACCCACTGGTGCAAAGGTAGCTCCAGCCTGGTCCATGGAAACAGCAGCTCTATTCCCACTCTTTGTGGACAATGCAAGGAGGATCGCGGTTGGGAGGAGGAAGTGGGGGGCAGGAGACATTCTTATTAAAGATCTCCTTTTCATTTCATTTCATAAAGATCTCCATTTTCATTCTTATTAAAGATCTCCTTCCTCCAAGAACTTCCAGGATCTTTTACACATACCTAAAATTCATGCTGCACCCTATACTTCTTGGGTTTAACTCCACACAGTTCAATGGTGGTACTGCACAAAGGCACCTGCCTCATTAGAGAGATGCAAACAGTACTTCTGCCTTGGCAGCTGCAGCCAAGGCTTTATCACCATCAGAGCTATTGCATTAAATGCCTTATATCCTTATTTAGCACCCAATCTGATTACTATCAGCAATTACCTCCTCTGGAGCCCTCAGCCTCAATAGAAGTGATGGGGAAAGGCCTTATCCTGCTTCTCCTGAAAGGCAGTCTCACATGCTCCCAGGAGAAGGTGTGCTCTACACAGCTCCTGCACTGTCTGCACTAGAATGGAGCAGCTTCCAAGGAGCTCTAATTACAGGCAAGAACAATGACCTTGCACAGTTAATGAATAGATACAGAACCCACAGACCATGCAACATTTGTCTGGCTTGTCTGCATTCAGATCCTGGTGTCTCCTGCCCATGCAGCCCTTTCACTGCCACAAGCCGATCTGAGTGGATATGCCAATTAGAATCACCATCAGTCAATGTGAGAAACAATTTACAGTGGAAGAATTAATCCTTTGGTCTGTGTAAACATCCCATCCTTGGCGGTGTTCAAGGCCAGGTCGGATGGGGCTTGGAGCAAGCTACTCTAGTGGAAGGTGTCCCTGCCTGTGGCAGGGGGTGGAACTGGATGAACTTTAAGGTCCCTTCCAACCCAAACCAGTCCAGGATTCTGTGAACACCTTTATTTCTTACTATATTTATAAGCAAAAGATAACAGCTGAGACAGAATCAGAGGAGTCACAGGACAACCGTCAGAAGTTACAAAGAAAATCCACATGCATTCGCCAATAGATCAAATGATTCAGCCTAAAGAAACACATGCAAATACCTTGTTGACAAAAGCCAACTCTCCAGTAACAACAGTTCTTACAATCCCATTCTCCATGCAAGCCAGCAATAATAAAACTGAGGATGAAGCCTGGGTTACAGGAACAGCTCAGAAGCAACAAAGTACTACCAGCACCCTGGAAAGGGAAAAAGAACTTTGCTAATAAAGCACATTTTGCTTTCAAGAGGCTCCTGGAAAAGTAAATATCGAAAGAGTCAGATACTCTCCTTTCTTGCTGAACATTCCACTCCAGTATTTTGCTGGGTAATGACTTCTTCTTTTATTTTATCCCACTCAAGTATTTCATTGGCGGAAAAAAGCATTGTCTAAATTGTACGGCTTGTGCACATGCACAACATTGCAATGTGCAGATGCCCCAGCACTTAAACTCTCAAGAGCCTTTCTGATGGCTTTTGAAGCCAACCACCAGGAAGCTCGTTCAAGGATAAACGTTCAGGTTTCCATTTAGCCCCTACATAACCACATTCAGCTTTTAAGGGGCTGTTGCACACATGCATACAACACACACAAAGCTGCTTTACAATGAAGCTTCTGAAAGATGCCTGTCAAACACCAAGCACAAGCCCTTTTCCACCCCCAGGTCTACATGCAGGTGCCTTACTGATTTCAGTGGGAACCCACATGCTTGCCCAAGAGAACCTGAATTAACAGTTTTTCAGTGTATACAGTTGAAAAACTCAAGCTCCTGAAACCACAATCTTTAAGGTATGGTATGGCAGGCAGGGTATGGTGTTGAACTGTCACAAAGACAGGCAAGAAAGTGGTAATGCCCTGCTCTGTAATGCCTTCCCTTTCCCCATGTGAGTGAGACCTGAGCAGGACGCACTGAAGAATGGTAGAAGGAATAGAGAAAATTAATTTAAATGCCAAAGAAATACTGCAAATGGCTTTTAAAAACCTTCTGCTCCTCTCCCTGTGGCTGTACTTAAACCTCTGGGCAGTTCAGGGTGCCCTGCACGCCCCAAAGTAGATTCTGCCACCGATGCGCAGTCCACGTGGGGCTGTTCCAAGGACACTGGGTGTTTGTGCCTCCACCGGGTACAAGTTCTCATGGAGGTTGCTCAGCCCTCCCAGGGATGGAGTGATGTTATCTCAGACATTCACAGAGTAAAGGACCCTTCCAGGGAGCTGTCTCTCTGCTCTGCCAAGTGTAGCAGAAGCCAGGGCCATATCCCCACTTCTTTGCTGCTCTTTTGCAGACAAGTTCCCTTCCCAAGCATCAAACCCATAACTGGAAGAAATTTTCTGACTGCACGGCAGGTGAGCAGTAGAGCAAGAGAAGGAGCTTCCTGTACATGGCATCTCACAAACACTAAAGCATCCAGTCCCTAATAGAGTTATTTATTTCAAGTCCTTCTAGCCCAGATGTGCCTGCACTACAAGCATCATTAAACTCATTTGGGGTGAAATGACACAAGTACAAATCAACCTGCTACAAAGAAGCAATTAATTTGGTAGAAGCAGCCTCAAGCCCACCTTCCAGTGGTGATGGGCACCTATTCGGCCTTATTCTTCTCAGCAGGAGCCTTCACTGCCCAATGTCCAACAAGAACACTGGTATCATCTCCAGCTTGCTGCCCAAAACTGCTGCCTGCACCTGACAAGAGCTAAATCTCATGTCAGAGAGGCAGGACCTGGTCCCCAGGCTGGTGCCTTCCCCTGAGGCATCCCTCTCTGCTCTGGCTGGCGGGTCAGAGCTGCCCTGCAGAGCAGTGGTAAAGTCAAGACTCCCCAGTACCACACAGCATTCTGCACACACCTGCTTCTTCACAAGAAGCAAACGGCTCGCCACCCTCTAGCAGATGGCAATTTGCTTTCAAGTCCAAGTGACAAAAAGCCTTTCTGCAAAGTGAGGAGGGGTTTGTTCTGCTCCCAGGCAGCCGCGCAGGCAGCATCATTCGGCGGCACTCAGATGCACACAATCCCCACTAACGGGAGGCGACAGCAATATAGGTGCAGGACTCCCCTGACTGACCAGCCTTTCAATCATTCAGCACCAAATCTCTCCAAAATTAACTCAGAGGATGTTACTGAACTGCCCCGGGAGTCCCTCTGTGGACTTCATTTAAAAGAAAAATTAACTGCACCCAGCAGCCTTCCTTTCCACAGCCATTAATCCCGTTGACCACACAGATGCATCTTCAGGTACAGGATCGTTCCTAAAAGGAGCCTTGTCAGTCAGTAGGCATCAGCCAACACGCCCACCCCAATGGGTTTGTTCCTATCTGGAATTTTGCTTTTTAAGTCTCAACGAGAAATTCCCCTTTGGACAACTGGCTGAGCTGAGCCTTCCTTAGCACAGCATAAGATGATTAAAACCATGCTATCCAGGAGGAGGGAGATAATGTGGAACACAAGCGATTTATCAGTGACAGAACCAAGAATCAACCCACAGAACCTCTGTTGACACTTAATACAATTGTAACCAAAAATAAAGCACTTCAAATAAATTGTTCTTTATTTCCTTCTCCCCCCCCCCCAGAAAAATATCTTAATCATTCAGTCTGCTGCCTCTCAGAATGAAACAGCAGCCTCATTTTTGAGTCCTATAGTGACAGATGACTTCAGTGATTTACAGAGAAAACCTCCAAACAAGGTTTCTAATCAATGCTCTGAATCATTCACAAGGGTGTATTGTCCAAAGTAGGAGAAAATTGGCTTGTAATGCGAAGAATTTAACAGCCCATCTCATCAGCTCCACTCAGCTTCTGACCAACAAACCTTCCAAAGAGATTTAAGTTACATCCAGCCTCTTTAAAAACAAGACGGGTGCATACAGGTTACTACTGGGGGGAGCAGTCAGTCCAGGAGTGCTGTTAAAGCCTTGGTGTCAGCCATCACTGCACTCTACTCCCATTAAATATTCCCTTCCTGAGAAAGCATCATGGCAGCCCTCGGGCACACTTGCACGGCATTTCAGCCCACAAGCTGCTGCGTTAACCCAGCCAACTGCCCAGCAACTGTGCATCCCATCAAACAGCCATTCCCAACTCTTCTCTTCTCTGGGTTCACAAAATAGCTCATAAGAGGAATAAAATGAGCACGAGGACACTAGGTCAGGCTGAGGTCTTGCATCCCTTCTGTGCCTCTTCTCCAGATACAGCCAGACAGCGTTACTTCCCACCAGAGGCACACACAGAATTAGTGGCCTTTTCAGGATCGTTCCTTGACGTTTGTAAGGAATTACGAATCTTTGGCAGCAGGTTTAGTTTTCACTCCTCCTGCTCCCTCAGCGCAGGATCAGACCCACTCTGGTAAGATCACTGATAAGAGCACAGAGCAAACAAAATTCTGTCCTAGTAAACTCCACCAAATTATCTCAATAGAAGTGCTTTGGCTGAAATCCTGGCACAGTTGATTAAAACAACACAGATAATGATCAGGCTGGGTGAGGGAAAGCCAATGCATTACTGATATGTATGCCTCTGCCTCTCAAGTATGTCTCTCCTGGTAGAGGAACCCTCTTAGAAAACTTTCTGCAGTTAGAAAGAAAACACAGTTCTGATTTGTAAACTGGTAACAAAAAGAGATTTATTCTATAACATGATTCTGCATTCTGAATTTAAAAGGAGAAATCAACAACTTACAGCCCCTGAAAAGCTGCTGAAATACCAAAACCATCCCACAAACTTTATCTGCACTTCACTGCTTCCATAATCCCCTTTGCTTCTACAGGGATGCTCATGAAGTAAAGATTATTCATGTGAGAGCAGCGCTGGATGAGGCCATCAGGCTGTGGTTCTTGGAGAAAAACTGGCACGTTCCTTTTCCTCTCCTCCCCCTGTAGGTAGACATTTCTCAGGGTCTTATTCTGAAGGATTTCTGTATTTACATGAGCAAGGAAAAGGGAGCCCAGAAGTCAAAGATATTCAGAAATAGGGATGCATGAATCCATAGAGAATGTATCTGAACGGGCAGGGGTTTTGATCGAACGGGGAGTGCAAACAAGCTGTGCCTCCGGTGAAGCCAGATATTCATACGCTAAGCTACAGCTCTCCCAATAAACAACACTGGTTCTTCTGCCGATAAGCCTTCTTTTCAGAAGGCCTGACTACATGCCTGTAAAAACGTACTTGGAGATCAAAGACATGAATCGAAGAGGCTTTCGAAAAGACTTCCTATGACATACATATAAAAACCGGATTTCTATCCTTAAGCAAATCAAAAATGACAAGAAAATTGCGACACAAAGCAGTGCACATCCACTGGGGCAGCCCAAAGTTAAGGGCAACAACAAAGCAGTGCACATCCACTGGGGCAGCCCAAAGTTAAGGGCAACACTGCTATTATTAACTCTATGTCATTGAAAGCTTTCCCCACCTTCAGAACCGCAGGCTGTAAGGACACGGCGGCAGCCTTTACTTTGAATCGTCTGGATTTTTGTTTTCAGTTTTGTGTCAACAAACCTCAGCATTTCATAACGAGGATGACAGCCTCCTAAAACACATCTCGGCAAGGTTCTGCATGGATGCGTAGAGGGCTTCGGGTTATCACGGTATTCAAGAGAGCCAAACGTGTTAGCAAATATTCCCAAACATTAACTTCCAAAACACTCGCTTTCTTCCAAAAGAAAATCTATTTATATCCTTCCCGCAGCGGCTCTCGAGTCCCCCACCCCCTCACCCGTATGAGCTGCTTTCTGACTTTTAATAGATCATAGCCAATTTCTGCCGGTCCAGAGGGAGGGAGAAGCACCGCCGGCTCGGGCAGCCTGTGGAACTACCCAGCTACGATTAGTTCACGCTCAAACTCCGGTGGGTACGGCCGGCTGTGGATACCATATTGTGTGCTTGAACCGAGCAGGGGGGGATGCGAGTCCTTTTTCGCCTTGCCCCGCTCTCGCCACATTAACGCTTCGATCGCCGCCTGCACATCGGCACCCGCCGGGGAAGTTTGTGCTTTCCAGCAACTTTAAGTCCGTTCCTCGCCCCGCCGCTCCGGCGGCCGGCAGGGAGCGGGAGGTGACCCCCGAGCCCGACCGCATCCAGCACGGCCCGGCCCGGCATCGCGCCGGCCGCGGGCACCGGCAGCGCCCGCCG
>JAOEHY010006939.1:40118-85106 GCA_025447955.1 Psilopsiagon aurifrons | reverse complement strand
GCAGCCTTCTCTTCTCCAGGCTGAACAGCCCCAACTTTCTCATCCTATCTTCACACGGGAGGTGCTCCAGTCCCCTGGATCTTGTACTCCCATTACACTGATATTTTGTTTGTTTGTTTGTTTTAAACATTATTTATTTATGTTTAATTGTAAAGGTCCAAAGATAACATCGCCGATCACTGCTGGAGTTGCAAGTTCGTTGTCAGAAAAAATAGTAGAAAATATTGGGAGTAGCAGACCAAACGCACCGCTGACTTCATTCCAAATAAACTTCATTCAGAATATGATACAAGAAACAATGGATGACCTCAGGTACTGGTATTCATGCAGGATATTTTTGTTTTCAGTGATATGCTTTCTTGTAAGATATTTTTGTGTCTGTTGAAGAAATTTCTGCGTGCATTAGAAACTGAAACCATTAATAGCCCTAATCTCAAAAATCTAGGTATGAAACTTAATTTTAATAGCTCTGTTGACTGATTAAACTGCTGACTCTGAAGGCAGTTAATACATGGCTTTGCTAACATGTTTTCAGAATGAGTGAGTAATTTTTGGGTGGTAAATTTGTCTGCATAACAAGGTCCTTACCACCTTCATGAAACCTCGTGCTGATTTCTTTTCCTCCTCACTCATACCTGGTTCCAGCAGGAGAAACTTCTTTTAAATTTGATGCTGTGAAGAGTTTGATCTAGGCAGTTGACTTGTATTGGCTATGATTGTTGTTAGCTTGGCATGTATAAAGTAAAATACTGTGTGTATTTTTACTGGTGAAGTTCTACATTTAACAATGTGCAGTAAGTGACGGCTGGTGTCAGTTTACTTGGTGTTTGTTAGATACCTAGCATTCCACTTGTCATGAAAAATGTCAAACTAGCATGGATTTAGAGTGGAGTTTGAAGCAGGTGGAGCTTTTGAGGGAGTTATATCAAGGGGATCACTGGCTAGCACATGTTTTAAGGTGAAGTATGTTGACTGGGATGAAGGAGGGGAAAAGGATTACTGGGCAGGGGAAGTATTGCTGTCTTGATGACAAAAAGCAATGCAAAAGTAGCTTAGTAGGTCTGTATGCTATGGCTGTTCTGTGTCTGCCAACAGAAAAATACATTGAATGTTTTTAAATGTCTTGAAATAAGAATATAGCATAGTAAAAATCCCCTGTATTGGCCTTTTTCAATTTGTCCCCCAGAGAAGCATGCCATCGAGATATTGTGAATTTGCAAGTGGAGATGATCAAGCAATTCCATGTGCAGCTGGTATGTATAAACAGCATGATGGGAAATACATTCAGTTTTCATTTTAGTAATACCAAGGCATGCCAACTTCTCAAAACTGAAAATCAGTTTTTCTTATTACAAACAAGAAAAGGGAGGACTGGATGTGAAGGAGGGAGAAACTGTGAACTGGAATCTGCTGAACTGTTTTATGCTTGATAAATAAATGGAGCATATGCATTGGGTAGGTACCATGAATTCTATATTTCAGGAGTTATAAAAAGACAAAAGGGAGACAAATTCAGCTGTCATTTTGAAAGGACTAATGGCTTGGAGTAAGGAAGAGAGATGGAATTCAAATAGAAAGCTTACTTATAGGTACTGCATTGCATATTGAACTATGTTCTTTAGCTCACCTTTTTATGAATCTCTGTTCTTTTGATCTGCATTACAAAGACCTTGTCTGGGTACTGAACATTTTAATGGAATCTCTATTAGTAGATTCTCATCCAGAAGAAGTGCAAAATATCCTTTGATAAAATATTCACTAATGTATAAATGATCAAAATACTGTATGTCAGTACGAAAAAAAAATCTTACTTTTCTTGGCAAATTTTTTAAAGAACAGTATTATCTATGTTATTTAATTTTCAAAAGGGATATGAAAATGGGTAGGATAAAACTGGAATAATTAACTTTATAGCTACTGATTGGGACTTTTTTCTTTTCGCTAGAACGAAATGCATGCTTTACTTGAAAGATATTCTGTAAATGAAAGCTTAGTAGCAGAAATTGAGAGACTACGAGAGGAAAACAGAAGACTGAAGACTCATTTCTGAAAGATTTACTCTGCTAATTTTATTAGCATGAACTCACTACAGGTGGTGTGTTGCTTATGACAGATCATCCATCATCACTGAAGTATTGTATGAAGATCTGCTATTATTTTGAAGACGAGTCTTTTTTTCTAAATGGTGCAAGATACTACATGTAATTATAAAGATTGTAACTGATAAAAACTGTAAAAAGAACGTTCGCATACTCATGCTAACCACCTTGAAATACAGCCTTCTAACAGAAAAACTATAAAAGGATAAGTACATTATCAGTATTCTAAAACTATAAAAGGATAAGTACATTATCAGAATTCTAGCAATATCTGAAGTGCCTTTTTATAAACAAAATCAAACCAGGATGGATGCCTTTTCTGTAAGAATTTTTGGCTATACCTTTCTAGCTGCTTCTTTATTTTATTGCTGTCAGAAACAATCACTGTAGCTTGCCTTTCAGATATTTTTCTTCAAGAAAAAGGGGAGAGAAATCTCATCTTCTGCGTGATATGGAGCCTTGTTTGTAAGGAGCTGGAAAGTACAGTATTCGGTTAACTTTATGCGACTGGCAACTTTTATCCTGAGTAAAACTAAAGCTTGAAAATATTCTCATATTCAGTGCTATGATCTCTCCTGTTATATTCCTATGACTGAAATTTGTGCATGTCTGCTGTAAACTTTATTCTTGCAAATATGGCTTTCACTACACACTTGAGATTTTTGTTACAGCTTTAGCAATGAAATCAGAATTCTTTTTATGTACCTGTATTTGTCATAGCTTGTCCAATCTGACTGCAGCTTTAGACTTCCACATGTAAGTACACTGAGCCATTAATAATATACCATTGTGTAGATGCAGTCTTTCAGTTTCTGACTTGAGCATATTTTGGGCCCTCTCCTGCTTCCTTTTTATTCATAGTGGACAACACAGTATTGAGCAGTTGTGTTGTAGTTTTGCCTCGTCGGTTTAGCATAATTGTAGCCTTTTTGCGATAGCTGCATACCAAATCTAACCAGTATCTCAGTTGTATGATTAACATAACAAACCTTAAGGAGAAGTCATTACTTCAGTAGCATAATGGTGTTATACTTGTGTGTAAACAGTTCTGAAATGAAGCTCAGTATGAAGTTCTGAATCTGCTGAAGTTCATGGGAGGTTTTGCTTGGCCTTTATTTGTGCCAGGAGATTGAATTAAAACTTCAATTTTAAATTAATTTTAAAAAATGAAACATTAATTTTAATTTATATTAAAAACTTCTCTGAGTGACTCTTAAAAGTGCTTCTTGCTATTTAAATTGTTCTGGAGGCTTCTGAATTCTCACACTAATATTTTGTTTAACATTCACACAATCAAAACTCAGAACCAGGGAAGACTAAGAACATGGTGAGTTAATTAGTTACAACATCTGGTGTTTAAGTCCATGATGGCACTCTTCTACTAAATAAGAAAGCCATAACATACAGTATAACTTATTTTTATATGTTGTAAATCTTAAAAAACTCAAACCCTATGTATACCTTTCCTCTGTTTTTAATTTTTTCTAAAAAAGAGACTGGTCCTTTTTTCATGTCATTTTGTGACAAATACAATCTTGTAGCAAAATGAGAGTGTTCAAGTAGCCTTTAATATTAGGGACAGGACTTGAAATGTTTGCAGTTCTACTGCTTTTATAAGCTTTTAAAATATTTCTGGATCATATCTAACTTCATAGTGAAAGGAAGCAAAATATGTAAAAATTTTTGTAGTAACTTAACACAAAATATATAGAGAACTTTGTTTTATAAGATCCTAGGATGTGTAAGCTTGACGCATTGACACACAGTTCATGAAAACAATAGTAGTTGAAGGTAGCAGAAATGTCTGATCATTCTCCTACACACTTTGCAGTGCTAATGAAGTAAACCTCACATATTTGGTTCTCTTGATTTTTTCCCCAAGTGCTCTTGCGAGTGTACCAATAACAGCAGGGTATCAGACATGTATCTTGGGTATTTGGCCTGTAGATAATTTGTTTTCTTGACTCAGAACTGTATAATGTTTTTCTTAATCCCCAGATGGACATGAGTATAGCAAGAGTGATTAAAATGAGATACTTGTCTTCTTAAAAAGATTTTAGGTCTTTTTTCCATATCTCAGGATTGCTGTAGTACAGGTAGCTACACCTGCCATGTGGAGACCCATTATGCCTACCACTATACATGAAGGTTTTGCCTTGTACTCAAATCTGATTTGTATGTTGAAATAAAGCTTGTTTTAACCTTTTTGAGAAAAAAAAAAAAAATGCTGTGGTGACCTACTGAAAGAGACTAATCTGTATTGGAATTGCTTTACCTCAGCAGGCATGAGCCTGATCCATGAATAGGTAGAGATCTACCTAAAACTCTTCAGTAATCTCTCTTCTGCCTCTGTGGGTTCACGTAGGGCATCAAATCATTTTCACTGAATGTTCACATTACCTCACGCTTTTGTAGTAAAGAGCAGATGTACAGTTCCCCTTTCCAACTTGGCAACTGTTACAGCCATGACAGAGAACATGTTCACAGCTAAAAATAAATGTTTAAGAAATAATGGTGGTGGTGGGAGTTACTTCAAGATCCTGCATCTTCCTGACACTTAACTTATGGATGAATTTGAAAGTTGCTCACTGCTCCTTCTGTACAAGGAACAAGACATCCAAAAAGGAAGAAAGTGCTTTACAGACTGCATTGCTAAACTGTAGAGTTCCTGTATAACTCTGGATACTAAACCTTAAGATGAAAAATAGTCACAGATAATTTGGATACAGAAACAATGGATCCGATAGTTGGTGGATGCTTATGACTGACAGGTGACATGTAATATGCTTGCCTGCTAGTTTACATGTGACTGTGAGTGCTAGTGGTGTGTCAAGAGCTGCACCTTCTGATTGGGCTCAATATGGCCATTTTTATATTGCCTTTTGCAGAACATGCTAGGAAAGCAAAGTAAATTCTCTTAAGAACAAACTAGAAAAATCTCATACTCTTCCTTGAGCATCCTGTGCCAGGCAAAGATAAGTACAAGGCTAGAGGGACAAGCATAAAAAAATTCTGAAGTGTTTTCAAGATGAACTGTGAAATCAGCTGTGAGTTTGCATGTCTCTGCAGAAAAGAAAGTACAGGCCCTACCTGTCTTCTGGCAGTTCCTGTTTTCATCTTTGTGACTGGCACAGCTGTAGGACAACGAAACACAGCAGAGGGATCATAATGAAAATTTTAAAAGTCATTGTAAATCCATCCTTTTCAGCTCAGTGACATATTTGTGGGACTAAGAGCCAAGAGAAATAATCATGCAGGTGTGAACAATGATCCATCATACCTAGTATGGTGTCTGCAGCAGTTGCCAATAACACTTTCTGTTAAATAGTCACTTTTAGTTATGGGTTCATAGGAGATGTTTTTGTCCTGTGGAAAGTTAGCCTGTGGTTAGAACACATACCTACTATTTTCAAAATAAACTGATAAGCTTTTGGGAGAAGGAAGTGCGTAGATAAACTGCCTTTTCAAGAGCCGCTTCATGAGATGGGGAGGAAGGGGTGATTACACAAGAAAAATTATTCTTGGTCCAGAATGCACCTCAGATTTTAGAGTAAGCCTGGAAACTGACACTAAATCTGCAGAAACTTTCAGGTTATTCCCTCTTCACCTGGATATAGACAACCACTGACTAAAGCAAAGGGAAGAGAAGTGTAGACTGCTGATACTTATTCCCTAGCCTCACTGGTACTTAAAACATTCTGACCTAAACTCAAGTAGAAAGTGTCATTCTTTCATCTCTATAAGGACCAGAGATGTTTGGTGGAGTGACAACTGCTCCTTCTTTTTCTGGACTGTGCCCATCTTGAAGCAGTTGAGGTCTCCAAAAGCTGGTGCAGCATGAACAGTGACACCTATGGTGTTTTGGGGCTCCACCATGACAGAACTTTGTGTCTGGCTTGGGGCACTAAAATGGGCTGATCAGTGTGCTAATGCACCCACTCTCCATTATATACTAGCATTAGCAGTTCTGAGAGATGACCACTCAGTTCTGTGTGGCTGCTGCCCTGTGCAGTCACTGGCCTAGCTGCAGACACAAACGCCTTTGGTGGGAGTTTAAAACTGTCAGTGTACCTCTGAGGATCATGTGAAATCTGTTTGAGCTGTAGAAACTTCTGCTGTCCTTATTATCAGAATATTGTTCTCCCTTAGTTCTAAGAGGTCGCAGCAAGTTGCAGCAAAAATGGTCATGGTGTGGGCTCTGCATCTCCCTTGAATTCATCATTTGCCTTCTCACTCTTGCTAAAAATACCAAGGCTCATGCAATTGAAAGTTATTATGGTTCCCATCCAATTTCTTATGCTACAAAGTTGTGTCACTATATGGAAATTTCTGAGACAATGCTCTTCCAGCCTATTATTTTGCAAGAATGATAATTCTGATTTAGTCTTTTCCTCCCTACTTGTCCTCTTGAGTAATGGCAAAGGAAACAAATTACACCAAGAAAAGGACACTTGAGAAAAGAACACAATTTCCTATGCAGGCTATTTACATACAAGTGCCTTTGCAGGTTACAAAAACACGTATAGTAGCTAATACAGGGCAGAAGGGTTTCAGAATTAGTTTTAAAAATTAGTGCTATAAATAAGTACTAGTGCTCAGTTGCATTACTGTAGCACTACTTACCAGAATGGCTGAATACCAAGAGGTGTCCACCCGGAGTTATTTTTTATGATTACCATATTGCAGAGGGTGAGCTGTTTTCTGAAGCGCGAGTTCTTCGTATTTTTATATGGTCTCATACTCGCCAATCAAAATTCAGGGCAAGCCAACCCAATTAATCCTTTCTTGAAAGCTTTGGGCTAAGTAGATGGGATTGTCCCCCTAATTTCATAGCTTCTCAAACAGATGTGCGTTTATGCTGTTCCAGTGCTCATTGTTAAACTTCCTTATCAATCACAGAATCACTTTATCCTTAGGTTTGGAAGGAACCTCTGGAGATCATTTGGTCCAAACCCCCTGCCAAGCCAGGCACATAGAGCAGGTTACACAGGAACATGTCCGTGTGGGTTTTAAATGTCTCCAGAGAGGGAGACTCCACAACCTCCCTGTGCAGCCTGTTCCAGTGCTCTGCCGCCCCCAGCGTAATGAAGTTCTTCCTCATGTTGAGGTGAAACTTCTTGTGTTTTAAGTTTATGGTCATTTCTCCTTGTCCTGTCTCTGGGCATCACTGAAAAGAGTCCGCAGCATCCTCCTGGCACCTGCCTTTGAGATATTGATATGCACTAATTAGATCCCCGCTCAGTCTTCTCTAAACAGTCCCAGCTCCCGCAGTTTCTCCTCATAAGAGAGATGTTGCAGACCTCTGGAGCATCCTCTGGACTCACTCAAGCAGGTCCATGTCCCTTTTGTGCTGGGGGCCTCAGAGCTGAACCCCTGATCATCCATCATCACGCAGGACCCTCTCCAGTAGCTCTTTGTCTTTCCTGTACTGAGATACACAGAACTGAACACTACTTACAGATGTGGCCTCACCAGGATCAGCAGAGGGGGAGAATCACCTCCATGACCTGCTGGCCCCATTCCTCGAGAAGCAAAATGCCAATGCATTTTGTCTACTTGAATAAATAGTGCAAGATCTATCTAATGCTTTATCTGCTGCTTACTGTCATCCTCTCAAGTTTTAAATTTCCAGCATTTCACAAGTGTCTGCAGATTTGTTCTTTGTTTCTATTATTACTGAAGTCTATCCTCTCACCAAGAACAGGCAGCAAGTCTTGAAAATTAAGGCAAATTTAAATTCAGAAGACCCTGTGTCCTCATGCCACAGTACACAAAATTCTTTCCATGCCACACTGGCCTTAAAGATATTGATGCAGTACTGGAGCTCCAACTCCCACTATTCCCCCACAGTGGAAGTGTCACTATGCTGTGCCCAAAGTACTTGTTCCATGAGTCCGAAGTCTCATCAGCTCCTCTGGCTGTGGAAAAGCCGCTGAGTCGCCACCTCAGCAATGGCAGAAGCAATTACAGTCTCTTTTCCTGCTCCTAGACACCCTCTGCAGGGTGGTGCACAACAAGGCCTCATTCTGCCCATGGCCCTGCTACAGGGCTTCCTTCCGCATGGAATATGCTCCACCAGATAGAGGACACAGCACGAATCAAGACTCATTTTGTGTGGCATGTATGGGTGGGGCTCACTACTACCTACATAAATACCACTTCTTGTTTCCATAGTAACTTTGACGCTTCAGAATAGAAAAGACAAAAAAGACAGGAACAACAAGGAGACGATACAGGAGGTAATGTCATGAGAATGATGTGTTTGAGTTGCCCTGGGCCATTCTGAAGTGGCAGAAAACCCAGCTGTGATGGACAAATGTTCTCCAGTGATCATATAGACTCATAGAATGGTTTGGTTTAGGAGGGACCCTAAAGATCACCCAGTTCCAACCCCTTTGCCATGTGCAGGGATACCTTCCACCAGAGCAAGCTGCTCAAAGCCCCATCCAACCTGGCCTTGAACACTGCCAGGAATGGGGCATCTACAACTTCTCTGGGCAAACTGTTCAGTGCTTCACCACCCTCAGAGTGAAGAACTTCCTAATATCTAATCTAAGTCTTTTTCAGTTTGAAGCCATTACCCCTTGTCCTGTCACTGCATGCTCCCATTCTCTGATCATCTTCATGGCTCTCTTCTACACTCAACTCGAGCAGGTCCATGTTCCTCTTGTGCCAGGGACACCTGAACTGCACACAGTACTCCAAGGGGGGTCTCATGATAGCACAGTAGAGGGGCAGGATCACTTCCCTTGACCTGCTGGCCATGCTCCCTTTGATGCAGCCCAGGATATGGTTGTTTTTCAGGGCTGCAAGCACACACTGCTGGGTCATACTGAACTTCTTGTCAAACTAACACCCAACTAATGATGATACTATGACTTGTGTCATCCCACAGTTGATTTTGCTCTTTATTTTTGTGGGTTTTTTAAAACGTTATTTTCCACAGTCAGGCAAGCAATGGTGGCATTGGTATGACCATTAGGTGTCTCCACTTTTAAGCGCAAGACAGGGGTCAGGGGTATGAACAGTTTGAAAGCTATGCCATGCGTTTTAGAAATACAGGAATTTAAGTCTAAAAACCAATGTGACCATGTGGTTTTTATGGGAGTACAGTGGGACCAAGCAAGATAAGCACTGCTGTACCTTTTTAAAAACCTTTATCTTTTTAGAGTTGAAATGTACTTGAATTTTGTGTAGATAATTGAAAGTACTTAATTGATGCTGACCTTTCACAGGTTAATGCCAAGTCAAGACAAGCAGTGTATGTATTTGTCTCACTGCTTAAAGCAGTTAACTTATGTTTCTGCCTCATTTAAGTGGCACTTGCATGGCAAACTTTGTGGAATAGTTGTACATGGGTGAGGGAATTGGTAGCTTGTCAGTATTTCAATTCCAGCAATGACCAAGGCAAAGACAAAAGTCTCTTCTCCCACTAGCAATCACCTTTGTCAAGAGGTCTGACTCAATGCAAGGGTAAGAAACCAAAATATTTCACATCTAGTTCTTAGATCTGACTGATAATTTGCTCTTCTTGCAGCTTTTGCCCATTACCATCCATTTAGTCTCTGCATACATAGTACCAGGGCTACCAGGAAGAGTACTGAACAGGACTGTGAAGGTTTGTCCTTCTGAGAGATCCAGTGTTGGTTACAATGCCTTCAATCAGTTTAGCAGCTTCCTTTCTGGACAGTAAACGTGATCTCAGGGAAGAGTCCACCCTTTGGATCACTGCATTGTGTGTACAGTGCCCTCTTTTCCCAGGAATCAAGGCTGGCTTTGAGAAACCTGACTGTACTTGATGATCACAGATAGCATCCTTAGGAAGGAGGGAGAAGAGACACACCTAATGATGATTGAGCAATTAACCTGGTTCACCTGCTAATCTCCTTTGAAGATGGGGACCTTGGAGTTTATCCGCAATTGAAGAGAAACCCCGAACTGCTAGTGCAACTGCTCCTCTCAACTGATATGATCAAAAAAATATCCCTATAATGCCTGCCTTACAGAGCAGATCAGCTGTTTTGTGTTTTTCTGCACTGAAGCTTCTTTTCTAGTCTTTGCTCTTCCTAGTAAATTGATAGGTAGCAACCTAACCCAGGGACCTGCAAGGCTTGGCTAATAGAAGCCAGCTCCAGCTGCAGAGGAAAAGATGGAGACATTTCTCGCCACTGTTACTGTGTGTTAAGAGCATCCAGGAATAAAAACAGCTCTCAGAGGATTTACAGCCCTTGCCACACACTGAGTCATAGCACTGAGGATTCAATAACAGGAGCCCTCCAGGTCCTTGAAATGCTTCTTTCAATGAGCATCCACTCCATCACACCAAGGCTAAGCGTAAACAAACTTTTCTATCCCTACACTTATCTCAGCCACCTATTGGGCTTTTCCCCGATAATGCTGTGCCAAGCTCCAGAAGGGAAAGCAGTACAGGCAGCTACTCCTGGTACTAGTTCAGCATCAGGGATCAAATTAACGGCCCTGAGGGTGTGATGCCTCGAGTGATCAACTTCAGAGAGCTTGTCTGAGAGCATTAAAGAAAAGAAAAACAAACAAAACAAATCAGAACCTATGGGGATATGTGATGGAAACTGACATGGCAGAGGTGGAAGGAAGGATGGCGTTAAACGTGCCGGACCTCTGCTCGGCCTGGGGGCCATGAGCCCCCCGAGCTGCGGCCATGAGGCAGGCTGCAGAGCCGGCACTCGGGTGCTCCCGCACCTCGTTCCTGACCTCCCTCCTAAGTGTTCTGCGCCCGCAGCCCCACGCCGAGGCAGGAGGGGCTCCTTCCCCGCCACTCTGCTCCCGCTGCCGCACGGGGAGAGCCTTGACCTTCCAAGGGGGCAGCCAGAGGCCGCTCCTGCCGTGAGCGAGGGCAGGGCCGGCGGCGGGGAGCCCTGGCGGCGCCCGTGCGGGGCACCGGTGAGGAGCGGGGATGGAAGCGGACGGGAGGCGGCTCAGGGTGGGCTCTTACAGCCGCTCTCCTCCTCGCCGTGGCCGGAGCAGCCGCGGGGCGGAGGGCGGGGGTACGCCGTTTTCGTTTCTGCTGCCCCCACCCCCGAAGGTGCTTTATGTGTCAGGTACCATCCCATAGGGATGGCATACGCGCAGAGACGAAGCCCGCAGGTCTCTAGCGCCGGGCTCGCAGCGCGCTGTTACGCCCTCGTATTGACACAACCTCGGTCCGACGGCCCGGCCTTCTGGTGCAGATGTATCAACGCCCCTGCAGCCCCGGCCACCGGTCGTGCCCCGGGGCTGCGGGCAGGAGCGCGGGCAGCCCGCAGTACCTCCGGGCCCCTGCAGAGGGCAGGGCCGCCCCGCTCGTGGCCGCTCCTTCCGCGGCGGCGGCGGCGTCCGTCCTGCGGTGCGGTCGTGTCTCCGCTCGTCCTCGTCGGGCCGGTGCATAAGGAGTGCCGGCCCCCGGCGGGCTGGGAGCGGGTGTGCGGAGCTGGGGCGTGTGCGGGGCCGGGGGAGTGGAGGTCGCCGCTGCCGTCGGTAAGTGATTAATTAGCGTGAGCCGTAACCGCCGGTGGCCGCGTTAGCCGCCGGTTAGTTCTTTCCTCCTGAAACAGGCAAGTCACGGCCCCGTTTTGTGCAGCGCGTTAAGTCCTACTCGAAGAAGCCTCTTAAATATTCATTCCCACGCTTAGCGCCGGAGAGATGCAAAGGCATTTGTATTTCATCGCAGAGTTACATAAAAGTGATGTCGTGGTATTAAAGGCATTTCAAAGAGCTTTAAGGATTTTTTTATTGATGGTTGTTCTTGGTAATTGATATATGATGTATTCACCAGGACGTATGTTATTTTCTAGGGATGGAAGGAAGATGTGAAAGAAGAAGTAGGATGCTACCAGATGATGTCTTTTGCCTTGGCTCATTTCCTTCCACTGTGAAAACAGTAAACTTCCTAAAGCTTAGAGCAAGGGGAAAAGTGGTTAAACTATTTTAGTGGGTGTTTTTTAACTTCTCAGACAGAGAGCCAGACCGTCTTTAACCCAGTATTGCTGTATTTATGCAGCTGTAATGAAGTGAGACTGCACATGGCCGTGTATAGTCAAAGGTCTCAGTGATTTTTGGCATTGTGGGGTACCCTGCTTCAGCTCTTGGCTGTGGTGAATGGTTACACAGTGGAGCTCATGCAGGTCACGCAGAAAAATCAGTCAGTATTTCTGTGCCACTGCAGGCAGAGCAGGGACTAGAAGTAAAATTCTCATTCATGCGAAGTACCCAAAGAACATGTCTTCTGTGTCATAATCATTTAGCAATTGTTGAATTCACTCTCAGTCACCAGGAAAGTTGTCTAAAGTGTTGACATAGTCACAGGATGGGAGAACTGTGCCTTGCTTAACAAGAGGTTCTACAGCTGTTGGAGAACAGCCATCTTTGCTAATGCCACTCTGTGCAAGCTAACCAAGAGAAAGTGCTAGACATGACTCTGGCTTGGCTGGGCTGCATCAGCATGCATGGAGGTGCATGCATTTGGGCTCGGTATGGCTCAGTCCAGTATTTTAGAGGAGTGCGAACATACAGTCTCATCTCATTCCCATTGACATAGGTTTTGAAGGGATTTGAAGATAGCATCTCTCAATGCCAAAAGAAGTCGTGCTCACAGAACCTATAATCTTTCCATGGCCATTGTTGTGTGGCAAGATATGCATGTATATATATAGTCCTCATGTTGGTTCTGTCCTGTAAATGAGCCCAGTCATGGGACAGTCTTATTTACTCCCTATCAGAGCCTGGATAGAAACTATGGTATAAGGTTGCTTAGTGTTGTCAGTATTTTAGTAGTTCTTTATGCACCTTGCAGCAGAGAGTGGAGTCTGTCAGGTGCTTATGGGGGCTGGTTGGCAACTTTGGTACTCACCTTTTTGCAGTACTTAAAGGGGGATTTAAGTACTCGCAGTCTCGGACCTTTAGCATATAGAGTTTTAGCATAGATTCAGTACAGTTGTTTTTACTTGTTGGAAATTCAGGTCAGGGTCACTTTACCTTGAGTTAAAGAACTTACCAGTGTGGTAGGAAAAAAAAATACCTACAGAGGTGGTGATACCCTGAATGAGGCCAGATGACCTTAAAGCTTGTTATACAGGGTGAGAAATTATGATTAGAATTTGTTATTGGTGGCCAGAATTTATTGATTGGATTCTGAGCAATTCTGACTCTCTTGTTTGTATCTTTTAACGATAACAAATCAGCCTCTGGTCAGTAGGAGAGGAAATAGAAGTAAAGGAAGCAGGTTTTTAAAGCCTCTGACTCTCTAGTTTCCACTCTTCTAGGCTTCAGTGTTCATTAGAGCACAGCAGAGCATGTCCTCAGAGCTGAATCACCTTTTTCTTGTTTTGTAGCTGTTTCAACTTGACAAGAGTTTTCTTCTGAGGCTGTGTTTATGTGTGAAGTGGCTGTGGCTCAGGAAGGGAGAGGAAATTTGTGTTAATTTCTGAAGATGCTGGATTCTGTGGTTGTTCACACTCTTCTCAGGAGTGAATTGCGTGGCTTTATGGATGCAGCAGGAGGGCTGGCTTCTCCTAGGGTAGTCTCCTAGGGTAGTCTGATTGCATGCAGCTGTGAAGGGACCTGTGGTCCTAGGCTGAAAAAAATATCAGTATGTGGTATAGGTATCACAGAGATCTTTGTTCCTATGTTTTTCTAATTGGGAGGTCACTTTGAACTATGCTTTGTGTTCAGTGAAGAGCAGAGAGCGACACGCCTGGGTAACATGTTCAAAAGCATCTTCACCGATGAGTTTTTGGATTGCTGTTCTTTAACAGCCCTCTGCGTAGAAGATGTTTGGAGATACTGTGTCCGTGGTAGCATCATAGGTGTGACACAAGGAGGAGTTTGATGGTTGGTGCTTCTAGATGCTATGGAAGAGGGTGTGTACATCCTTTAACTGTGTGCAGAAGGGCTCACTGGTCAGAGAGATGGTGGTGCATGCTTTCTCAGCTGCTCTGGGTGGCGGGGACCTTGGGCACTGACAAGTGAGTGTAGCATTTGAAACTTTATTTGGCTCCCTTTCTAGTGTGGCTGGCTTAAGGAAGTGTCATTGACACTTGGAGAAGGGCATGGATGCTGAACTTGGCTGGGCCCCCTCTCCAGCCAGTGAACAGACATCGCTTCTGTGGGGGCAAATGGGAGCAGAAGTCCCTGGGGAAATGTTTCTCTCTACTGAGGGTATGGCTGGAATTCAAGGTAGATAAGTCAAGGGCTCAAAGTTGGGTAGTACATCTACATTCCCCCCTTCATTTATTTGAAGTCACGTCCTGCGTTGTTTTATGTTTGCTGCGTGTCCTGAACACTGCTGTTTAATAGTATGCTTAAAGGAATGAGAGCAAGGAAAGAGCCAAGGTGCCTGTGAAGTCATGAAGGAGTCATTTTCCCATGACTGGAACACTTTTTCTTTCGTTTTCTGATTCATCCCTACAGACTATGGACTGTTCTTATTTTTCATTTGATTATTAATGGTGATGGCCATTGGCTTTTAGAATAGAAACAACACTCATTTCGTATGACATCAAGCACAAGCAATGATTCAGGGTTCATATATTTTAATAATGTTGGCTAAAGTAGAGTATGTGCATATTTTGTTGGAAGCTGCTGTGAATATTTATTTTTAAAACATTTTCTTCATCCTAGCTACTTCATAATGGTTTTTATTTATTCTTCATCTATCACTGCACTGATGTTGAGCTGCTGCTTTTATTTCTAGAAAATCTCATAGAGTGCTATTCTGTTTACTCAGAGAAAAGTTGAATGTTTCTGAGTAATAGGTTGAAATAAAGCAATAAAGAGCAGTGTCACAAATGTTAGTAAAAGCTTGGGAAAGAGGTACTGCTGCTTTACTCAATGTTTCTGAATTGTTAATGGTTAAGTCCGGGCTTAAACACCGTCATTTGGATTAATGCTCTTTTTTTCTGATGTTAGCTATAGTCTGCTGCCTTGAGAAGGTGTGAGACATGGTGTTGTGAGTAATTATTGAATAACCAGCCCAGAAGGAAGTTCTTCCATGGATCTGTTGGACAGAATTACTTTGTATATATAATCATATATATATAAAAGTTATTTTCTACTTAAGAGCAATATTATGGGGAATATTTCACATTCAATGTAAATGACTTTCTGTTTTTACATTTAACAGTGGTCTTACGGGACTATTGTGGTTTGTAGCAATTTGGAATTAAGTGATTCCACCACCCCCTCACCTCCCCCCCCAAAAAAAAAAAAAAAAAAAATATCTTAGTTTATGGTAGTTTTATTGTGTGCTTTTTCTGTTAAAATAGAGTGGAGCGGCAACCTTCTCTTTAACTTTTCTTAATGCATATTTCTAGTGTTTGCCGTCTTCTTTCTTTCCTATCATTTTAGGCTTTTGTTGCCATGTAATGGGGGAGCAAGCTTAGACCTGTTTCAAGAGACCATTTCTTAATATGAAGACTCTCCAGGGCTGTCAGAAATCACTAACAATTAATGCAAGTACTGTTCTAATGCTCATTTGGGGTTGAGTCACACTGATGCATGTGTCATGAATTTGTAGTACAGGGGAAACAGGCACTGTGTGCTTGGTGCTATACAGCTTCGGGTTTAAAGAACCAGGAGGGAGATCTTAAGTGGGTGAAACCCAGGAGGAGGTAGTAAATAAAACAAGACTGAATGCTAATGGTGTTTGGTATGAGAGAATTAAGCTGAGTAATCTGAGGAGGTGTTGAAGCAGAGGAAAACAAAAACAAAGTTAAACTGTGCTTGAGACCATATGTGAAAGTTGACGGTTATTTGATTTGAAATGTGTTATGAAAGCAAGCAGAGATGAACCTGTGGTTTCAATTGAAAATTGAGCACCTAAAATGTGGCAGAAGCAAGGCAGAATAATGAACCTCTAATTTTCTTAGGCTGCAGGAGATAAACATCTTGTAAGTAAATTTGGAACAGGTCAGAATATTATCACTTTTTAAGGAACAGCAGCTTTTAAAAGTGAAAATGATTATGCATACTCTGTGTCTTGATTGCTCGGCTGAAGACACATGGCTGGATTTTGCTGTCTGAGATCATGAAGCTGCATTATGTGAATAGTTAGTTGTACTGAAAACAGGAGCGAGACACAACCAACTGATACAAAGCACAGGTTTTATTCCCCAAATCTGGGAATGACTGTGATAATGAAAAAGCTCAGGAAAGAGCTTTAACTTCTACACAGTGTCAGAGAGAAGTATAGTCTCACCGCTACAACAGTGGAAACCATGAAAACTACCCAGGATGACATAGAAAAACCTATGATTAATGTTGTTATCTTAATAGTCATATGATGATCCACATAAAGTACTAGAGATTTTTAATTTCAAATGGATTGCTGTTTAAATTGCATACTTTGTAAGTAATAAGCTGAAATTATTTGTAACGGAGCTCAACTGAAGTAGCTGGATCTGTGCCAGCAGAGGATTTGTTCTTCAGGTTTCCTGTTCTGTATTCATTACAACAATTGTGAGAGTGTTATTTTTATAATAGAAAGCACTGGTTGTTTTGAGAGCTCATTCTTAAACAGAGCCTTGGGTGGCATGGTTTAGTGGGAGGTGTCCTTGCCCATGGCAGGGGGGTTGGAACTAGATGATCTTAAGGTCCTTTCCAACCCCAACTATTCTATGATTCTATGAAACAGGATGTTAACTGGTGCTGAAATAGTGTGGTGCATGTGGTGCCCCCTTGTGATTTGGAGTTATGGATGATAGTATTTGATAGTGGCTTCAGTAGTTAAACCTCCTTTTCAGGTTTTAACTGTGTTTTTGTAAGGACTAAGTGAATAAAGTCATAGTGTTTTGAAACACAGAGTTCAGAGGGTTTGTTCTGTGTTACAGATTGGTGGGTCAATTAGACTTGCAGTGGAGTTTTCCTTGCAGGCTCCTGTGCTAAAACTTGGAGCACTAGGGTAGGGTTGCAAAGGTGCTATGGAAGGTGCAAGATACATCATGGTATAATTTTGCAGTAAACTAGAAACCATTTAGAAACTTCTGATTGTAAAGCAGGATGGATACTTAGAAACAGGAGTACAGCTTATAAACAAATGGCTGAAACTCCTAAACTGAGTTGCATCTTGCATAGTTTTTTGGCATGTTCTGTTGCCAAGAGGCTATGCTTTTATATTGATACTGCTTCACTACATTGCTGACTTTTGGAACTGGAGCTGGGAAGAGTTTGAACTTTTTATAGCTCAGTAAAAGGCAGTGTGCACTTCAGCAGTTTGGAATTTGGATAGACACTTCTAACTGGATGTTCCTGAGAAGCTCATCAGAGACACAAAATTGATGAAGACCTTCCTCCCTCCCCTCCTGCCTGCCCTTACTTCCCTTTAGGTTTCTGAATCAACTTGATTAGATGAATGACTGTTCTTAACTTTTAAGATTTGTTCAGTCTTCAGAATAAGGAAGATGACATTGCACTGGATTTCGTTTTGTTCGTGTCAGTGATTTCACAACTGTGAGAATGATGAATGTGTTTTGCTTTCAAGTTAAGGATTTCATTTTGGTGAGGTCCCACACTCAAGGAGCAACTTACATTGTAATTTCTACAGTGAGCAAAACCGTGTTGCGTGGTTGTGTGCCAAGATCAGTGGTTGCATTCCTGCTGCTGAAGCTCTTGTGTCATCTCTGGGCCGACTCTAATGTGAAAGCCATTGAAGGTATAAAACTGATGGGTAATTAGATGTTTTACTGATGAATATTGATTCAATTATATAATTCAACTGTAATATCTGCAAATGGGAGTGAAGTGCAGAGTGAAAAGAGGCATTATAGGCATGTATCTGTGAAATGTGAATTAACTCAAATGATGTAGAGGACATTGGAGACTTCTGCCATATTTTTGTGAGTGCTGTATATGCCTCATTTTAATTGCTTGATGATATTCTGCAAAGCTGCATGATATTAAATAAAAGGAAACTTTCAATGGAAGAAACAGGAAATGAAATAATAAGTGGAGTCAGATGTCTCTGGAGAGGATGCCAAGGGATTTGCAGTAATATTTGAGAAGTTATTAGATATGAGAGTCCCACCTGTGTGCTCCAGCAGCCATGTTGCTCTCACATGGGTATGAAACACCATCATGGAGGGTGAAGGTGGGAAGGGCTGTATGTGTGAGTAGCAGGGGCTGGACACGAGAATTTCCTAATGGGATACAGATGGAGTGTTGTGTTACACCTCTTTGTGTATCCCTCACTGAGGCAAGTTTGGATTGGATGAGACATAACCACAACAAATGAAGAAACAATAATTTGTGAATATCTGAAACGACAAAGTTGGGTTTCCTATAGTGGTATTCTCTCTTGACCTGTCCACCCAAGTTGGTATCCATTATCCTGTACTCACCAGTTGCCCTTATACTTCAGTACCCCTCATTTTCCTCCAGTTCCCCACCATTACTTGCAGTCTCCCCACACATCCCTGAAACCAGTGAGCAGTACTGCAGGTTTTTCCCCTTGTACGTTTTGAGCCTCGTGCTGTAGATGGTTGAAACTCTGCCAGGCTCAGAATTTGCTACAGGACCACTGTCAGGCTGCATGGTATGTTTTCAGCTGTCTTAGACAAGGAGAAAGGCCAGTTTTGGCTAACTTGGTAGGTAGTGAGTAAGCTCTTCGTACTGTGCAGTTATCATCATCAGTAAACACTTGTCTGGGTTCCTTCTTCAGGAAAGTGCAGGGGTCGCTGTCATCGTTACGGCTTCTTAAACTTGTTTTCTCAAGTGCTGCTTCACCTCCAGCTGTGCCGTCAGAAGTGGAAGCACGTACATAGTCTAGTTATGCTAGTTATCATTGCATTTACTGTTTTACTGCCTAACTCTGGTCACATGGGAGAAATTTGTCTCTTCATAAATGGAACTTCAGTATAATCTGGAATTGCCTGCCTTGGTCCTTCTAAAATATGTGGGGCTTTGCAGTGCTGCAGTTAGGTTGAGGCAGTGTGTTCAGCTTGCTACCGTGATCTGAAGAATACAGAGAGAAACAGTCTGTTTGGTACCAGGCTGGCATATACTGTTAGTCAGTTTTCTGAACACAATTGTATGTTAAGCCTTATGTTTATGTCTTAGTCAATGTGCCTTTTTTCCTCCCTAATACAATGGAGTTAGTGGTTCTGCTGACTGCAGCTCCCGCTGGAGCTGATTGAGCTGGTATTTCTGTTCTGTAAGCCTCCTGTTTGTGGTTTCCATAAAGTTGCAACTATAATCAGTTGGTGCTGATTATAGTTTTTTTTCTGGCCTAAAATTTCATCCCAATTTCATCTGTATGAGATAACCCTTCTTGGGTTTATCTAGTCTTTTCCAAAATGAAAAAGAAAGCCTTATCTGTGAAGTTTTCTTAATTCTAAATGATCTCTGATATTCCTGCTTAGAGTAAACAACTTTTGCTTTACATGTAGTCTATTTTTTGGAGTGAGTTTAATATGGGACTGAAGGCATCAGAAATGTTTGGCTTATTGAACTGTAAAATGGGAATACTCTTTTTCTGTCAGGCCTGCAGGCTCCCTCACAGTTAGCTGTAGTAACCTCTTCAGCACTGGGACTGAGAGTTTTTATGCCAGCTGCCTTTTTTGTTTGTTGTCTCATCAGAATGCTTAGGGTTCTTTTTGAAAATGAATTTATGGGAGGAGAAGCGTGTTGTTTTGTCACTTGTGAAAGCCCCTTCAACCATGGTGTTGTGGGCTTTTGTGAGGCAGGTTTCGCAGAAGTCTGCATTTTTAGAGGAAAATGGTTCTTTTGCTGCCTGTATTTAATTCTTGCCAAGTTTGGAAGTAAATACGTGTCAGTAATGAAATTCTGAAAACTTACCTGTCGTCTCTGTGCCATTAAACTGGATGTCCCATCCTTGCTGAGCAAGCACGAATGTTGCTTCTCAGAGTTACTGGAAGCTCAAAGAGATCTTCCTAAGTGGTTCCCTATTGCTGCAGGCTGAGGTTAAATTGCATCTTGAAACAGACAAGGGAGCTTCTGTTTGCAGAGCTACAAGTGACCAGCAGGTTATTTAAATGCAGAAGAAATACAAGCCAGACTGTGTCAGGAGGTGGGAAGAGGGAAGGAATAAAGCAGTAGGGACTGGGACTTGGACCCTGGTGACTTGGCAGGAAAGTGAGGGAGGTTGCCTTGAAAGAAAGGAGCTTTACTGGAAGATGCTGTGGCTCAGATATGTATCTCTAAACCACTTTTTAGGTCCTCAGCCCTCATCCAGCTCTGATTTCTATACGGAGCTACACAAGTGTGAGAAAGGGATCCCTGTGAGAGCCTAAATTCTGTCTTTAGAGCAAGGGTTGGGTACCAGGTTTTACACATTGATTTCTGCCTGTCTGCATAACACGCATGCTGCCAGTGTGTTAGCACCTTGAGTTCTCTCACGCAGAGATAAGTGTCTGTTGGCACTGAGGTGAAGAGAGTATTTATACTTTTTGTCTGATAAAATGTTCACGTGTACCTTGTTTGAGCTCTGATTATTTATATATTTACCCCATTCCCATGTTGGTTTTGGAAAACATGTTGTTATTAGTAGACATGTGCCTGAGACACATTTAAACCCAATGAAATTTAACAAAAACAAGAACTGTCTTGAGGGTTTGTTGGTTGGGTTTTTTTTTGGTGTTTTGTTGTTCTTTTTTTAATGTTTTCAAAGGTTTTTATTAACATTTTATGCAATTGAGTTTGTATTATGGGTTTTGCCATAGAGGAGGCAGCAAATGCAAATAGTTCAATCTAACTGCTCAGCCAGTCTAAATTCCTGCTAAAGTGCCGTTTCAGACACTAGTTTCACTGGCTGTGCTCATGGATACTGTTAAGCTCCACTGCTTTGTTAAAGTACATTTGGTAAAGCCTTGAGGCCTTCCTGGGGCTTCTGTCAGGAATGATATGTATACCTAGAAAGTCACAGTCACAGTCCTGGAGGGTTTGCCATCTGAGCTGAGACAGGCACAGCAGGTAAGTGACACACACAGGCAGAGGGAAAAGAAGAGGCGAGAACAGTGTGGCATGGTCAGATGTGGCTTGGGTTGGTGTTGAAGTTGGTGGGCACTGCCACCCCATCACCAGGTTCAGTCTCGACCATATATTCCTCTAGAGGTAAAGCTTCTCCTCAGAAACAGCTTAGCTCCATCGCAGCACCAGTCAGGCAATTTCCCCTGCTTCCTTTTACTGAAAAGCTGCTCTAGAACCAAAGTCTTTAGCAGTCAAACCCTTGTAATTTTGAGTTTATTTATCCCATGTTAACAAATGCGCTTATATTCCTTTTTGTTCTCTGTTTTGGGGGACTGTTCTTTCTCACTTTGGCTTAGACAAATCACAGTGTTTCTACATGAAAAAGCAAGTTCTCTGCCTCCTGAGAATGCTTAACAGCAGAGTTGGTGCTGCAAGCATGCCTCTCTAGGCGCACCTGAAATACCTTTGGTCTCACTAGTTCGCAGCCTGTTAGGAGCAGTCACTGCAGTGTAAAAGTCAGTGCCAGGTAACAAAGTTCAGGCTCAAGAAGTTTCTTGAGTGGATTTTGCTGTTTGTGCTATCCTTGCCTAGCTCTTCTGCCAGCTGCACCCAGGATCATGAGGAGGCCGAAGAATCCAAATTCCTTTAGGCTTTCACTCCCAAATATCCCCCATGCTTATGCTAGAGGTTCTTTGCACTTGCCTGAGTTTGTTTTTCCATGATGGGCTGACCAGAATTGTTCATGCTGACCATAATTAGAGCACTCCATATGCCTGGACATTGCTGATGGCATCCTGTCATGTACTGTACACCTGTGTTGTATAGTGTTGTTTTTTTTTTTTCTTGCATTGTTTCCTAAGTGATTTTAAGAAGCCTGCATGAAGTTCCAACCTGCAGATGAGAGTGAGATGCTGCTTCTTTATGGGAAACTGGTCATGCCCAGGAGCTTCTCTGTAAGCTGGGAAACTGAAGCAGAAAGAGTCTATAGTGGGGAGTACAGAGAGTGACCTCCCAAGAGGTCTGTGTGGAGTTTATTGCAATTCAGAAAGCTCCTGAACAATCAAGTCAGGAAGCTGAGACCTGCCCCTGGAGGGGTTCAGTGAGCAAGAAGAGCCCAGGGTGTAGTCTTTCCCATCTTTCTTCTGTTGTCTTCCCTACTCAGTTTGAGTATTCTAGTTCTTTTCCAATAGGACTTACTTTATTGAGATTGAAGACCTCAGATTGCTGCAGAAAACATGTGGTCTTCTGTAAAAGGCTCCGTATAATATGGTCCACCTCAAAACTCCAGCCAACCTCAGGGCCCTTCTCCAAAACAGTTCTGAAAGCATCATTAGTTGCATTTGCCTGCTCTCATGACTGCACTTTTCCTCATCTTATGAATAGTATCATGCTGACAGTTCAGAATCATCCTGCTCTTGGACCTGCAATTCTTACAGGCACGGTATGTTGCTTGCATTGTTAAACCTTGTCTTGTGCTTTTCTTCCCTTCTGATGCTCAATTCTGTGTCCTTGAAGACTAATCTGAAGGAACTTCTTAAGAAAAGGAGCTTTCCGCCTCGTACTTTTCACTTACTCTTGTTTATCCTTTAAGTAGTTTATCTGATTTATATATCTTATACTTCTCCTGACTTTTCTCACTTTTTCCAGTTTAGCCTGTGTAGTGCTTTGGCAAATGATGTATTAAAATCCAGATAGATGATACTCACAATGCTTTTTGTGGGAATAAAATAAAAGAATGATTTTGGACAAGTATGACATGATCTGCTTTCTGTAATTCATTTCATCTCCTTTTGTTTTCCATTCTTTCTTCAAGATTTATGTGCTATCTGTAGATGACTGGTGTGTCTGTACTACCAAAATGACTTTTCCCCCTCTTTCTTTCCTCCCAAGTATAGGCACCATATTTGGTTTTCTTCAGTCATGTGGTACTCCCTCATTTGATGGATTTATTTAATATCCCTGCTATCAGACTTGCTGTTTCATGTACCACTTCTTTCAGTGTTCTGTGATTAAGGTTGTTCTGCCACCCCGACTTGACAGCAATAAGCTGTTTGGATTTTACTTCCATCTCAGTAATTTCTGTCTCTGAGAACTTATTAGCTGTCATTTGTCTGGTCCACTGTTCAGCATCAGTTTGTTTGGGCTTTGTTTTGAAAATGGAGATAGTAATTTGGTTTTGGAGGTATGTGTATATTTTGTATGAGGTTTACCCTACTCCGGTTAAGAACCTCAGTGAGAACTTCACACTTGTTTTTCTTTCATGTGCTGGGTGGGTTTTAGTTTTGTGGCTCAAGGACTGTCTTGTACTTTTATGTCCTCTTTACATTCTGTCTGATTAATTTTCAGCAGTGTTGCCATCATCTCTGTATCTCATGAACTCTGAGGCACGTGTGAGTTTTAGGACAGCAGAAGGAATTCAGCAGTTAACTCTCTTCCACGTGTAAGATGTATTTTACTGTTTTGCCTTCACTTAAAGTAAGCACCCAGTTGAGGCTGGACCCTTCTCTTACAAGACTTTCTTCCATTTGGTAGAGGCTAATTTAACAGCTCTGGCACTGCTGCCTTCAAGAAATTCAGCTTTGCTGCACACATGTCAAGGAGGGTCTCTGCTCTTTTAATGACTTTGGGGAGGTAAAATGATTATGGGGGAGCAGAAGGATGATGTGGGTTGTCTTGCAAATAACAAAGAAGACAATGAGAGCAAATACATCCACCTCTAAAACATACTATGGACTGCAGGTAGATTTTTTTTACATTAATCTGAAGCTAGACAGTACTTTCAGCATTGGACCTTTGTGATCTACTGAGGAAGAGGTTCAGTACTTCTGAAGTACTCTAGAGCAGCTCCATTGCCAGTGGAGCAGATCACAAAGTAATCCCACAATGTTAGAAGTACTTCTGTGGAAGAACTTGAGTGCACTGACCTATCTTTCTGTGTTTTGGGTTTGGTTTTTTTTTTTGGAAGTCTAGCAATTAGAGGCTTTTCAGACTTCCAGTGTCAGCTTTTTCTTTCTGACCAAAGTTCATACACAGAGAATGGTCTGATCTTGTAGTGGTGCAGAAGCAGCATGCTTCTTCAAAAATTCTAGCCAGCTCTAATTGCTCCATGCAGAGGACCTGGCTATACAGTGAGTTCTGAATTAATCTAAACTGCACCACTCTAATTCTGTGTGGACAGTTCATGGACAGTTTGTTACCTTCTGCAAGCAAATTAAACCCACAAAGCAGCAGGGAAGTGATTTTAGTTTTCGTCTGGTGTTTCTGAGGAAACATAGAAATTAAGAAAGGGTACCTTGCTTAAAGGGGCCCAAAAACAATTGCAAGCGGGATGCTGCAGTTGCTAGCTTTGTTCAAAGGTCTGTGTCTGCTGCCATGTGTAAGATGTGTTTACTGTGAACCACCCACCTGACAAACTGCAGCGCTCTGGGAGCTGAAGCAATTTGTGACTTGAGAAAGAGGATGAGGGCTTTACTGTACTAGCATGATCATAAGTCACCTCTCTAGCCTGGTTTGGTGTTTTTGGCATCATGCAGTATCTGCCAGTGGCCCTTTCTCCTCCTCTGGAGAGGATTAAAGGAAGATATGGAAGAGAAGGTAAGCAGTTACTGCTGATTGTGGGAGGAGGTTGGGAAAGTAGGAATAAGGAGATAGTGCTGAGCAGTGGGAGGAAGATGCCCGCATCTTGTGTCTGATTTCAGGGATACAGTCAGTTCCAGCTCTCAGTGTATGTTTAGGCTACAAAAGATGATGGCAGACCTGGCATTGTGAAGAACCTGCTCAGTTCTGCCGTGTAGCTCCACTGCTGTGAGATTTAGACTGAACTATGCTGTTCCCAAGTCATCTCAGTAGTACTGCTACTCCTGGACATTGCCTGACCTTGTGAGCCTTGGTAGGACCAGGCCAGATCTCAAGAGCTGCCTGGGTTTCTAGGGAGTTTATCAGGTTGGAGCACTAGACCTGAAATGAGTCCAGATTTTCATGCTATGCTAATGCTGAGCTATCCAGTCTTCCCAGAACTGGAGTGTTGAAGAAGTCAGTGCAGACCCACCTGTGTCTTTGCGGGTAACAGTACAGGACCGTTAGGATTAAATCAGGGCAAGAGATGAGTCAATGAGCTGGCTCTGCATGGATTGTGGGTTTGCTCAGAAAGTCAAGGCCTGCTTTCTATACAGTTTCAGGTACCCTAATCTCTTTTTTTTTTTTTTCTTCAGAAAATGGACATTAGTTCCAAAAGTAACTGGTGGCAGGGAAAAGTGTTCCCAGAACAAACTGCACATGCCATAGAACAAAGGCAAGTTGGATTAGCTGAAGCTGCATCTGCAGTAGGTGGATGTTTCGTTTTGCAGATACTGGTGTGTGCATATACGATGGGGGTTTTATGTGGCATTCAGTATGTTCATGGAGTAAGTCTTCTGACAGGTAGAGGAGAACCTGTAGCAAGAGCTTTAAGGTACATGTTTTTAAGCTGTTTAGTTAGTACTCAGGAAAGGAATAAATGATTATGAGTGATTATGCTGTACTATGATCATATCACACAGATGCTAGGTAGGCTTCCAGCATTCTGCTGCTTGCTTACTGAGAGCCAGCAGGACTTTATAGGATTTTGCCTTTTTTTCACTATAGATGCAGTCTACTTATTCTCTACATTCAGGATCACCTGAGAAAACAAATCTAACTCGCACCTTACTATTGCAGGTCCTTCATGCCCATTGACAATCCCCTTAATCTCCGATTTTTTCTGTTTCACACCATATTTGTGTATTCCATTGTTCTGCTCCACAACTGGAAATTGTTGTAGGGTGTTGGGAAGTTTTACATCTGTGGTAAATGTGAGCATGAAGAATAGATGATTGTGGACATAGAAAGAATGCAGTTATTTGTTTTCTGTTTGAGTATCAAAACAAGGTCTCAGCAAGTAATACACACTGGAGGCATAACCCTTTAAGCCTGATTTTAAGTCCTTACTAAATTTTTACATTTGCTTTCTTCTGTCCATATTGTCTCAGCTTCACGTAGACTAATTTTAGCCATTCAGTTTAGCCAAAGCTATAAAAATCAATTAACAGTCCTCTGGATTATGAGGTCAGACATGTTAGAGAAACCATGAGAAGTTGCCACTGAGGGTGTTGTAGCACACGTTGTCTTTGTGCATGGCACTGACAGAAATGGATGTACATGAGAGAACTCTCTGTAAGAGCTCTCAGTTGAAAATGTTTCCGTTACAGGTGCCTGTAACTGTCTCTTGCTGTGAAGAGAGACATGTGAAGCAACTGCAAGTCCATGAATTTACAGGCTTAAAGTATGGCAGACGTCACTGGATTTTATAACCTGTATAGCTGTGGGTCTTCCTTTTTTTTTCCCTTTTCTTTTTTCCTTTATACCCTTTTTCCTTTTCCTTTTTTCCTTTTCCTTTTCCTAGTCCTTTTCCTTTTCCCTTGTTAGTGGGAGGAAATGGTGGAGCAGTTTAGTAAACACTAGTAATGCTTGGTTTCTGGAGTGCTACTGGATTTGATAAAAACCTTGTCAGAAATCCTGCAGTTTAACTCTACAAGATTCAACAGAATATGAGGTTGATTATACAAAAGGTATTTGAAAGACTGGAGAGGATGACCAGAGATGTTTGTCCTCATACATTAAAGAACAGTCAACAGTAGGATTCTGTTGATTTAAAAAAAAAAACAACCCAAAACCCCACCCAAAACAAATGGAAAGATGGTACTGTATAATCTTATCATTTCCTTTGTCTGAAAATCCAACTTTGATATATAAACAGTATTATTTATGAATGAGAAGCTGCTGAGATGTATTTATATTAGTGTGAGATTTTCATTTCTCTTGCAGTTTTGTTTACTGGAGGCCATCACAGTTTGTACAAGCGGCTATGTGTGTGATAATGACTAATAGGATGGCTGTTATTGGTATATGTATATTGAATCTCTTAAAGCTATTAGTTTAAATGCTTTAGGCTTATTATTAAAAAAGTAGAATTAGATTCTTGCTTAAGTAGACAACAAACATAACCTCAAGAAACTACAACATTTTATGGCGCATTGGAATCTCATGGATGTTTAAGTAAAGTGTTTTGCAAAGAAGTTGTTAAGTTGATTGTTTTTAACCTGATTAGCTCTTAGTTGAAGTCTCTGCTCTGTAACGTCTGGATTGCCAGAGACCACAGGGAGCATCTTTCTGTTGTAGTTAAAATTGAGCAGAGGCATGTTTGTGTTACATCTTTGAAAGCCCCTCTTTGAAAGCATTTGATTGAGCCCCCTTCAGCAAGGGAAATGCTGTAGGCAAATGTAGTGTATATTGATAAAGCATATTTTTTAACAAAGAAAGCTTGGAGACCAAAGTTTGGCAACAGCAGAGAAAACTGAAATGACAATTTCTTAGGCAAATGCGACAGCTGAAAATCTGTATGATTGATCGCATCATAAGCACGATAAATAACAATCAGAAAATCTCACCAACCAAAAGCTCTGATGTGCTTTGAGGCAAAGGGGTTTTGTAGAGCAGAGTGGATACTTACTCAGATGCCTGTGATCTCTCTAGAACAAACTCTTACAGTGCTGCTTTAAATGCATTGATATTATCATTATATTGCAAAGGTGACCAGATTTAAGTTCAGTAAACCACATTACTCTCCATCTCCAAGAGCTAAACCAAAGTAGTTCTCTTTCTTGTCTTGTTTGATAGCGTGGATTCTGTTCTGCTGGTCTTCAACATCCCCAGAGCTCTGCATTGCTGTCACAAGGGTTGTTTGCCTCTTGCCTCACTCTAATTTGTAATTCCTCATGGGTGCTGCCATAATATTTAATTTCTCAAGATTTGAGACTTTGAGTACACCGTTTTGTCTCGGTTTCTTTCCAGAAACTTCGTGGTGGTGCACCTGGATCCTGTTCGGCATTCCACTGGGTGTCCCTGGAGGATTTTGAGGGTGGGGAGCTGCACTGGTGGCCACTGTGAGAAGAGGCCAGGGGCTGTCCCTTGCTGGACATGGCCCCACCACAGTTCACAACTGAGCCCATCCACCACGGTTGTTCACTTCTGTAAAAAACTATTTTAAAAGGGGGCAAAAAATACCAGGCAGAGGGAGGAGGAGGGGAAAAGTGTGTCAAACAGCAGAGGGAAATAGAGATCAGAGGAGAAGAAAAAGGAGGAGGAGGAGGATGATGCTGGAAATGAAAGTTTTCCTGAAGGGCAGCTGCCTTTTGGGAGAGTTCCCACCAGAGCAGGGGAAAAGAGAGAGAGGGAAGGGGTGGTGGAGAAGAACCACTGTATTCTGTCATATCCCTGGTTCCCTTATTTTCCCTGTGCTGCTTGAGGAGGGAGGGAGGTATCTGGAAGAATGAAGTTGGGTCTGAGCGGGAAGGGAGAAAGGGTGTTGCTTTAAGGTTTCCCTGTATTTCTCTTTGCAATAAATTGGATGAATTTTCCCCATGTTGGATCTTTCTTTCTCTGAAGGTAATTGGTAAGCAATATCTCTGCTTTTATCTCCACCCACAATCTTTCTCATCCTATTTTCTCCCCCATCCTACTGAGGCGGAGTGAGCAAACAGCTGGGTGGGCATTTGACTTTTTGAGAGGGTTAACCCACCAGAAGAATAAAGTTCTGTAGGAAGAGGTGGATGGTGGTCTGCCTTCATAAGGCAAGAAGCTTTAGTTGTATATTATTGCACTTGTTGCCCATTTGGAGCAATTATTCTATGAAAGCAGCAGCAGCAGAAATCTGGTTGAATTCTTTAAAAATGACAGTGTGAAATAGTCTGGTACCATTTCTAATTTCATTACATATTGTTTTATCTGGAATTTGATGAATCTGTGTTATCTCCTGCCTCAGCTCATTACTGTGGGTAGTTGAGAATTCAGTCCCGTGGCTGGACAGGACAGGGCAGGGCTGTGGGGAACTGGAGACTGGCACTGCTGCAGCATCACTGGGGCAGGGACTGATGGCCCCAGGGGACTGAAGTGGGGTTCTGTGTCCTGGGCAGGGTGGGGGGAGCTCTAGGGGACTGGGCAGGGACATTTGGGGCTTAAAATGCCCTTGGGATGCTGACAAAGCCTAACATTTTGTGGCTGTTTGTGGCAGAAGACTTACAGTAGTTAAAAAAAAAATACTCCTGTTATAAAGTTGCACTGACATCAGTGAGATTGTGGCTGGCATTAGCTCCACAAGTACCTGTTTGCATGATTTCCACTTTGTTTTTAAGAGGTATTTCTCCTAAGTTTGAGTGTGAAGCAGGATGAGACATTAGGGATGTTTGCAACATGAAACAGATGGTTGTTTCTTTGGAGAAAGCTAGTAAGAGAATTGCTACTCTGTCTAATTAAGCAGTTGACAGGTTGAGTCTCTCATCTTTTCTGAGCAACCTGCAGCAAAATTTAAAATCCTTCCTGGAAATAGTTAATTATAAGCCTAATTTTGGCCATGCAAGTTGCTTCATTGAACTAAACAGTGTTCCTCCAGTGGTCAGTCACATGTCTAAAGTGTTTCAGGTGTTTGCATCTTTAATCTGTAAAGATCTAGCATCAGGTTTTTCAAGCTCAGGTATGTCAGAGCTTAGGGAGTCTAATTTTGGTTCACTGTCTGTGATATTGAAGGCCTTAATGTCACAGTACTGAGAAATACGTAGACGCTTCATCAGCTAATTTCAGTAGACCAAGACTCCTTTTAAGTACTTGGCTTTTGAGGTTCTACCTTTAATTGCTGAATGTGGAGGTTTTCCAAAAGTATTCTTGTTTCTAGCAGGACTTTCAGAGGCACCAGGACACCAGGTATTTGAAAGGAGGATAGTTTCAATTGCTAAAATGCATTTAATATCCACCAGGTGCCTCTGTGTCTTCTAAGCTCTGAACTTTTTGAAGTGAGATTAAGCCCACGTAACTTCCAGTATTTTGGGGAGATTTGACTTTGATAAAGGCTTTGAAACATTCCCAAAAATATTTATGGAGGCAGAGGAAGTGTTGCTTCAGTTCTGGGCAAGGGAAGGTGGTTTGCTCATAGCAGGAAGCAGTTATGGTATAGAACAAGGATGAAAAGCACATGAACTTGTCTTTTCAGTTCTTTTTTGCCTTTGAAGAGCAGAGGTGTAGCTGTTAAAATACACCAGGTTTTATCTTCCTCATTTTGAAATCTACGAATTTAAAGTAGCAGCACTTGAACCTTTTTCTCCTAGTTTCAATATTAGAAGTACTTGTTTGAAGGACCATGTACTTATGCCTCTTTCTCTTTCATGTTGCTGGGGACAGAATGACAGCGACATGTAACATTTTCCATCTACATGAGGAAACTTCTGCATATTATGGATGATTGTAAAGTGGAGATTGAGGTTTGCTGAATTCTAGAACATAGCTATTTGATCATATATGAGTTTGTAAATCTGGTATGTAGTGAATCTATAAAAGGCCATTTCTCATTATTTTGTGCTTTCCTAGATGACATAATTTGGTACAGTTGAAGTGTGCCAGTACTAAAAGAAGTGTGGAGAAAGCCATAGGTTTTCTGTCCTCTGGCAATATACGTGAAATAAACAATGAACCATTAAAATTAGCACATGTGGTATACATTCAAATCTATGTAACGGTTTTGTCTTGAATAGGTGCATTCCAAATTGTCACTAAGAACAGAAAAGCTTTTAATCCGTGGCTTCTATCACCTGTGTTGATTTTGCTTTTAATTAACAGGTTGTTGCTTAGCATTTTAATTCGTGGTTCATTAATACAACACTGTCAAATGTTCTGCAGTGCTCTCCACAGTTTAACAAAGCAAAATTGAAGATCTTGCTAAAGGCCTGATATCTGTCTCTTGAGCAACTAGGTGAGAATTACTGCAGAGAAGTATCTTTTCAAAGTACCTAGGCTTATTAATGTGGATATATTTGATAAAGTTACACATTTCTTCACCTTACTTTTGTTTTTATAAATGTGCGTCTCTTTCTGCTTAGTTCTTCTAAATGTGAGATGTACGAAATGGAACAGATGTTTGGACATCTACTTACTGAGCTCATAGAAGAAATGTGCAAAGTGGTATTTTCATTGTTATAATGAAACTATAATTGCATCTGCTTGTGAGGTTTGAATTGGGTTCTTAATAGGAACATGTTCAACAGGCAAAAAAACCACACGTAAATGGCATAAAACATCATGTGATGTTCGGATAATGAAAAATGTATCACTTAACGGTGTTTGCATTATTCAGAGTTATACACATACAAGTGTCTGCTCTAATCCCTTGCCAGTATGTTGTCTTGGTAACCAGCTACCTGCACACCTGCTCGGCTCCTGCAGCAGGGAAAATGGATGGTTATTGGCCACAAATATATTGAAATGGAATATAAAAATCTAGCAGAATATTAATATTTAATAAGGCTGTGCCTTCTAACTTTGGTATTTAGTCTCTAGCAGAAACTTTTATACCTGAACAAAAAGAGATTTGACATCATTTGCATTACATCTTTCTGCAAAGCAGGAAGAAGTCAAATTCAAATTCATACCTGAAGATCCTATAACACAAAGGAAGAGCTATGCTAGTGACAGTCTACTGAATGAATGCTTTGGAGTACCTAATAATTGTGGGGGAATTAATCATTTTTCAGAATGGTTCCTGTTTGTCACTGAACTAAATTGCCAGTTCCATACAGGTACTGACCTGAGAACCAGAAAATGGGGAGGGAAGATAAAATGGTGGTAGGACTGACCGTGAAAGTATCTTCTGCTGTGGCTGAACTTCATTGGCAAATCTTCACCTTAACTTGAAACAATTTCTCCTGATATAAATAAAACCTTATGCTGAATCCCAAGAACTTAGCACTGGGATTTCCTTACTGCCTCTGAAAACATAGGGGCTTTTGTAGGGCTTTTGTTCTTTAAATTCCAACTTTATGAATAACTGCAAAAAAAAAAAAAAAAAAAAAGAGTGATTTTTGGCTGTCTAGTACCTTATAACTTAATGTCTAAAAATCTAGAGAGAGCAAAAGTGTAAAATATCTAAACAAGTGAGAATAGGTATCTAAACAGCCTTTTGGCACAGAGGAACCCAGTGCACAAGAGCAACCAGAAATAAGTTGGAGAAGCTGTGAGATTGTGGTATGCATAATGCTGTGTGCAGACTGATTGTACCCCACTCTGAAATGTCTTCCTAATCATGGCCAGAGTGAGCTTGCTCTTAACTGACTGCTGTAGTTGTAAACCTTTGCTAATAAATATGTGTACATGCATGCATCCGTATAGTCACAGATAACAAATAAAAAGTTATAATGCTGAAAAGGGCAACTACTTAAGTTAACCAGGTGCTGATTTAGATCACAGATTGTCTACTGACTGTGATAATGCATGACACTCCAGTATTTCCTAAGTCAAGGATATTGTACATAAACATTCATACAGTATTACAGACAGTGCTGCAGTTATAGAGGAGGCCTAGGAAAGATTCTGAATTACAGAACTGTATTACTTTAGGAGGGTTTCTCCTGGTAGTACAAAAATGGGTTTCATTCATGCCTTCGTGCATTCTTTCTGTTCTAAAATATTAAGCATTAGGTAATGAAAAGTTATATAGCGTTAGAAGACCAGCTTTTTTAAAAAAAAAAGTCAGCCATAACCTGTATTCACCTTAAGGTGCAAGTGGCTTGTTCTAATAACTGCCCCAGTTCTCCTTTAAAAATGCCTTTTATGTCGCTTGGTTTTGTAGTACAGGGTGTTGAAACCCCTCTGTTACAAAGATGTGAACTGTTTGAGCTGGTGAGGTGGAATTCGGCTTCCGAAAAACAGGCAGGAGATTTATTTTTTAAAGTGTGCCTAACTGTCTTGTGTTCAAAAGCTGGTTTTAGTCTTATTGTTTCTGTTCATATTTCAGTAGCCTTGACAGTGCCCTGGGTACTGCCCACGCAGAGGAAGGCAGTTTCATTGCCCTAATGTATAGATCCCATTGTACAGGACAAGTGGCAAAACCAAGTGAATCATTTCAGGAAGAGTTTTAAACTTCAGCTATATTTACTCCTGTGCTTGCTCAGAAGTTTTTACAAGACCTGCTGTCTAAGATGAACTTTGTGTTTTTTTAGGATTGTGTGTGTGGGTATGTAATTTATATGCATACACAAATATAAAAATGAGTCCTGTAGATTTCACATGGCCAAGGCTGGCTATTAAAATGAGTCTTGAAGGGTAAATCTAATGTTATTGTATTGGCAGTCCTGAAGGCTGGAGGTCATAATAGTTTTATATAATTTCTGATTTTATTTCATTTTGAAATTCTCTGGTACCGTAGAAGTATACTTGTTCAGGTATATTGCTTTTGCTGTTAGCGTGATAGGCTTGGATGAGTGGAAGGACAATTTTGACTGTACTGTACTTTATGGATTATGTGGTAAAAAAACCCAAAGATTTTGTTAACTTTCAGATTTACACAGCAGGATAAAAGTGGTTTTACCTTCACAGGAATATGAACTTAGTAAGATGAAAACATTTTGAAGCAGAAATTCAAACTCTTGTTCACAAGTATGAGAAAGCATTACTCTTGCTTTTAGATTGGATATGCCATCTCAGCCATGTGGGAAAGGTGTGTGCAAGACTGAATCTAGTTAGAATTATGCCCTTACTCATTCTGCTCCCTTCTACTCAGGCATGGTGAAACACAGCTGAAGTGCTCTGGCCCAGTTCTGCATTTCCCAGTACAAGATACAGACTTACTGGAGTGAGGCCACCAAAGGGCCAGAAAGATGATGAAAGGGCTTGGAGCATCTGATGTATGAGGAGAGGGATTGTTCAGTCTGAAAAAAGGAAGCCTAAGAGGATCTTACCCATGTGAGTAGGCGCCTGCTGGCGGGACAGTAAAAAAGATAGAGCCAGGCTCTTTTCAGTGATATCCAGTGATAGCATGAGAGGAAGGGGGCATGAGAGGCAATGGGCACAAACTGAATACAGGAAATTCTATTTGAATGCAATGAAAATGTGTTCTTTAAGGGTGATTGAACACTGGACTCAGAGAGTTTGTGGCATCTGCATTCTTGGGGATATTAAAAACCTGATTTAAGACAGCCCTGAGCAACCTGCTGTAGTTGACCCTCCTTTGAGCAGCGGGTCCTCCAACATCAATGATTCTGTTAAGTTAGTCAGAGAAAGAAATTGGTAATTGTTTGTATCAGTTATATTTAGTTTTTTATCCTATTGAAACATAAGGAGTTTATCTCTCATGTTAATGACCTGACGGTGGTCACCGCTAATTTAACACTGCATCCAAAAGTTATGTTTAAAGGCAAGCATGTACATTAAACAAATGCCTGTTTCTAAAATGTGTTTAAATGATGTGCTTAAACTCCAAGGTCTATTCATTCCTAAAAGCTGAAGGTGTACTTGCTTTGTTGTAGTGAAAGGGCTTAGGAAATCAGACTCTCCAGCATGCTGAAACCCTTCACATGTGCACCTAGACAGTGTGGAAAGCACGGCAGCATTGCATATGGTGACTTTGGGCTCAGGTGTATGTCCAACTCCCTCAGCTTTGGGAAATTCTAGTTATTATTGTCATTATAAAAGAACATTATAAATTTCCCTCCAACAGCACTCTGTCTATCTGCTGGGTGAAATAGGCAGGCAGGGTTTTGGAGACAGACAGCCCCAGATAGGTCCGAAGGTCTTTTTTTCCCATGTTGCACTATTTCTCCATGTATCTATAATTCAGATGTGAAAGCTTTTAAAAATGTTGGTCGATTATAAACTGTGTGTGTCAAGAGTCAGATCAGAAAGTATACAGCAAAAAAAAAGTCAGTGTTTAAGGGGTGTATTTTCAGAACCAGCCTCTCTGCAAATGTTTCATCTCGAGCCTGTAATCATCATCAGCTGTGAGGGAGAAGGGATGCGAACATTATTATTTTAGTATACAAACCTAGTTCTGAATAAACCCTTTCTTGCAGATATGTTTCTGGGTACCAACAAAAAACCTCATTGGGAAATGTTAGCAGCATTTTGTTATGCAGGATTGTTGTTGAGAGCGCACCATGGAAAGGAGCAATTTGCGTAAGGGTAAAGTTCCTTCAAGTTAAAAAAAAACCCCGCAAAACAAAACCCAAGCCATCACAAAACAAACCCCAAGCAATCACAAAACTCCTAAGTATATGTCTGGAATGCTGCTTAAGTAATTTTGTGCTAGAAGTTAGGTGTGCAGCTTCAAGAGGAACATGTATTTTCACTACAGTGCTCTTTGAAGTGCCAGGGTAACTGTACAAGTGACTAAGAGCTCCAGGTAGGTAGTTTTGGCAAATCAAGATTAATTTGCTTCCCATATCTCATTGCATTCCTGAGTATGGCTTCCTCTGCAGTTTTGCTCAGATTTTAGCACACGTTGTGGTTATTTGAGGATTTTGCTGGATCCACTTCTGGACTTCTGAGCATGTAACCACTAGAAGTACTTCAGATACACTTTGGTCCAGAAGAGAAGTGTCTGAAGTGATGAGTAATGGGGACAAGTGTATTGACATTGCCTCTGCCTCTCCTTAGATCTTTGGTCTGTGGTTGCTTTATGAAATAATACTCCTGTTAATCAAAACCCGACAGATGAAATTTGATGGCTGTGCATAGAAAATTGAGATATGGCAAGGGGAGGAACAGTCTGTGTGCAGTAATTTTGGTCAGCAGTTGCAGACAGCTATGCAGCTGCAGAGGTCGGATTGCACAGAACCTCCTCCATACCTATTTTCCATTGGAGTAATTGATGTGAAGGAAGCAAGATCAGCTTTTAACTTTTGTATGATGTTAGCAGCATATTTAAGCACATGTTTATATTTTTATCCTGTTACCAAGTCATTGGAGAGATAGGTGTTAACCATCAAATTAAAGCAGTTTTCAGTGGTGGCTGCTCATCAGCTGATTCCTGCACTGGGGCTGAGTGCTGGAGCGACATGTCCATTAGCTGTGCAGCTGTACTCTGTTCCCTTTTGAGTGAATGCTCTTCTGGTTTTGGGATCTGCCACCCCAAATCCAGACAAGCAAAGGTGCAGTTTGAATGGTTTTGCTGGTTTGAATGTTATTAACCTTGTAGTCTAATGGATTGTATATGCATCAGGCGTGCTGGTCTCATTCCTTCTGTATTTCCAGTGACTTAAATTTGACATTTCTGCCTGAAGGGTGTTTATTTTCTTTAAGGTCAAATGCTTTAGTAAAAGTTTAGTTTTCAAAGACAAGATGATCATGAGTGAAAATAGCACTGCAGCAATTTTACCAGTGATTATACTGATAAGCTTCTATCTTTTCTGTAATCATCACTGTCCATTTGGAAAGTGGTTGGTATAAATCACTGGTCATATGAGGGAAACAAAAATGTCATTTTCAAATGAAATTTAAATGTTTCCAAATGGTCATAGTTTGTAGAAACTCTGCATTTTACATTACAAGAATATACTCAATTATAAATGTAGTCTTTTTATGGGATATGCAGTATTTATTAGCAGACCTTGAGAAAGCATGAAACAAAGCCCCTCACTTTCAGATTAGCATATAGTTAAAATCTAATTAAAGCAGTACCCATTATACAGGGTTATAATTTACAATTTAAAACAATTGCCTTGTAAATCAACTAAATACGCATTAAAACAAACAAAAATATCTTAGCAATTCTTGACCTTTTAAAATTGGAGTGATCAATCCAGGCTTGTTTTCTGCCTTAATGAATCCTGGCACCTCAAGTTTGAATGCCAAGTGGTGTTTCTTTTCTCTCATGTGGGTCTGACTACATTTGTTGTAAAAGTTAAGCAGAGTGACAGCTTGCTTTGTCTGAAGGGTAGAGCTCTTGACTGTTGTTTTTACTTTCCTCCATAATAAGTTGTTAATAGAAATTCACTGGCCTACAGGGCAGAATTAATTTGTCACAAATATTGGGTTGATGTAACAGGAATGGAACGCGGTAGAACAATACAGAGGGATTTTTTGGATGTCAGCTCTTTTTGACTTGGTGATGTAAACCATTTTCTAATAAAGAAGTTCCGTCTTAACACAGAGGAATTTTCTTGCCTTTAAGTAATCGTGCTATGTTTGAAAAAGTATGTTCATGTTGTATATTTGAAGAAAGCGAGAAAAAGTGGGGATTTTTTTTTCTTTTGTCTCTATATTGCATAGTTAAATATTTCAGTGCTATTGAAAATATTTTTCTTGTATGAATCAGTGTCTCATAAGAGTTTCTATTAATCAAGTAATATTCTGAGAGGAAATATCTTTACTTGTGGATTTTGTTGTTCTTGTTTCCTAGTGATTTTCTTTTCCATCTTAAATTACCAGATTTCACTCTTACGGTGCTTTTTCCTCAACTGTAATAATCTAATACTGTCATTTTCAGAATCAAAAAATGCTCATAACGGGGATAATTTTTGGAAAAAAAAAAAAAAAAAGAGAAAATATGTAAATACCATAATGCAAAAATGGCAAAGCAAGACTAGGAGTGGTGGTAGTTCCTGAAGAAAGTGTATGCAGGTCTTACATGCAAAAGGTAAATTGTTCCAAACTCGCTCTCCTGATTCAGTAGGTAGTCTTTTAGATCTTACACTGTTTGTTTGGTTTCTTTAATTGCTTAAGTGAAGAAACTAATTTTCTGTGTTGCTAAATTAATGTGAACTGTCATAGCTGTAGTGTTGATATGCTATTATTTAAATTAATATTCCATTTAAGAATTTGTCGTTTGCTAAAGATGAAATCCTTATTTTTATTATGCTGATGAGGGAGGCATTTTTAAATCGGCTGTTTAAAAAAAACCAGCCCAAATTGGAGAGTTGTCATTTTTCATCTCCTGCTTCTGTGACTTAAATACTTGAGATCTTTAAGAAACTTCTTATGTACCTTAGAAAAAAGGTTTTATTTGTGATGTGCAGTTAGAAAGAAAGTCTGATCTAAAATGACTGTGTCTCTCTTCTTAGTGCTTGTATTGTCTCACATAAGAAGTTACATCTTAAGAGGTTATCAGGAAGGTGGCAGCATGTTTTCTGCCATCCTCATTCCAAAGTGTGTTCGTTGATGGGGAGTAGGAATGCAGTTGTAGTTTCTAGGACTTTGTGTGAGGAAGAAATTGAATGTTATCTAAAATGAGGCACAAGTTTCTTGGATGAAGGCATGGACTGCCTATTGTAAAATTAAGCTTAAATTTACTGCTTGTAGTTAGCATTTGACAGATTTTCCAGCTCTGGTGGGAAGTTCTCAGAACTGTTACTGAGCCATCTGAAGCTGATCCAGTGGTAGGGAAAGTTTGTTGCAAGACAGTCTTATTGCTTGTAAAAGAAAGAAGCAAGCTTGGTATTTCAAATGTAAATTTCAATTTCTGTAAATCAGGTGACCCTATTTTCTGGGGGAAGAATTGCAAAGAAAAAGTGATGCTTTCTTCATGATACTGAAGATGTCCCTGCTAATGGTATGGGGATTGGGACTAGACATCCCTTCCAGCCCAAACCATTCTAAGATGTATGTAAGTGAGGACATGGTACATACCAAGCTTCAGCTTAAAAAGATCATCAAAATGCCCTTGGGAATGTTTGTAGCTGACATAGTCTTACACCTTTTCAGATCTCAGCATAAGGTGAGAACAAAAGGATAAATGAACAGTAAATTTTTCTTAAGAATGGCGTAAGTCAAAACAAATTATGTAGCTTGATACTAGTTTGCACATATATAAAATTCTAATATACTATATACTTAAATTTGAAAAGAAAATGTTTAATTTCTTGAAGTACCTCAGAGTGAGATGTTCAGAAGATACTTCTAGCACCAGAGTAGCCTTTACAAGTTTTGATAGCGCTTGAAATATTCCCCTAATTATGCTTTTATTTGTTGCTTATTGTAATTTGTGTTCTTGATGCTAATTCCATAAGACAGAACCAGAAGATGGCATGCCTTCCCACTGCTTGATATAAATCTCCTCTGATATAAAATGAGTCGAGCTGCAGTGAACTTAAATGGTAATGCTGACGACATCAGACAACCTGCTGTTTAGTATCAGAAAGTTTTAACTTTGGCTTACTCCCACATCTTCCTTGTTCCAGTATAAGTTAAATTGGCGTCTTGCCATGGCTAATGACAAAAAACTGTTCTTGTAAACAAAGAAGCTGTATAATCAAAAAAGTAATTAATAACAGGCTTTGCACAAAGTCAGTGCATGTGATGTGGTGCAGGCTTCAGTCAGCTAATGAATAATCCCAGTCCTGCTTAGAGGAAGAAAAACTAAAAAAAGTAGAAATAATCAGATAGTTTTGTCTGTATGGATATGACATTCTCCCTTTAGGAGAAAAAGTATTTCTCAGTTTCTTAACCTGTGTAAAGTCAGAATGCATTCTTTATATAATACTGAATATTATTACATAATTGTTTTCTACAATGTATTTTCATCATTTTATGAATTACTTTTACTTTGAAAATAATGACTTTTTACTGATTGATAAGGTATCACAGCTTCCTTCCTTTCTCCACTCTATGAACTTTCATGTAATGAACTGAAGTAAGTTATAATCTGTCTTTCATTTAAGCCTTTCAGAAGCTTAAATGGTCTAGGCTGTTCTGCCATTTTCATCTAATCAGCAGAGAAAAATTTTGATGTATTTACCTGTCTGGTAGAAGTATGGTCCTGCTGAATGATTCTGTTTCTTAAACTTTGCAGGATTTAGGTGATTGGCTAAGTGTGGGAGGATACATGGGACAAGCTTCTTAGGTGCGGCGGATGTAGCTGGTTCATAGTGAGATGCCTTGAGTCCTTTCCACCTGTGGAAAAAAGGGTTGTAGTCTGAATCTGCCTCTACAGTAAATGTAAGAAAATGTTGTCGGGTGCTGCTTCTGGCGAAGAAGTCAGGTTTCTGAATGAAGAAGGTGAAGAACAGCTAAGTAGACAAGAATTTCTGCTTTGTATCCAGTGGGGTATTTTGCATTTCTTGTTTTGAAGGTGTGATTTTCTTGTTCAGCTACACAAAGCAGGTATAGTCCAAACATCAAAAAAATTGCCTGTGTGCATGCCCTCGATCCATATTACTTGGTCCCCTTTATCGTTGGGATACTAGCTTTATAGTAAGGTTGAAGTGACTGTATCTTTAGTCTTCTATTCCTGCTTTCTGGCAGCCTAATTTTCAGCCAGTTATCACTAAATCCCATCATTTAGAACCTATGGATTTATATGGAGTTGTATGTTGGGTTCATCACATGATGATCACGTGCTCGAAGCTAATCCTCTATTCTAACTATGAGCAGGACAAAGAAGGTCCATCTCTTCCAAGAAGGAGATTCTTTAAATGCATTCAGAATTCTGTGGTGTGCTTCTTGGCTCATTTGAATGAGCAAACTATAGTCCTGGGCTAAACTGTTTGGAAGGTTTATTTATTTGTATTCCTGTTGCTCATCTGATAGGGTACTAATTTTAAAATTATATCCTTGGTTTATATTGGGAGATTGAGAAATTTAAAGTTTTGAAAGTATAATGAAAGTATAATGAATGTCTCAGAGTCTGTTCCTTCTTTGCTACTTTTCTTGGATTTTACATTACTGAGTTGTATCGACTGCCAGTCTTTTTCTATTATTTTGATTATAATTCAGGTTATAGCTCTCTGAAGGTGGTCCTACATTATGTGTAGTTGTAATTTTTAGCTAAGGCGGCTGACACAGTAGTTGGCTCCTAGCTAAAGTCTAAGCTTACGAAAAGAAGCTTTGCTACTTGGTTCTGATTTTTGGTAGCTGTTATTCTGAAGTATAATATGGAAGGGGCAAGCGAAAGACAGTTTCTTGGTCAGAATTCGAGTAAGACACCCTGTTTTGTGACTGACAGTTTCTTGCAAAGAGAAATGAAAGTTATTTGCATGTTCTGGGTATTGCTATAATTTTAATCTATTAGTATAATTTTTTTGTAAACAAAGATGAGGTTTATTGTTGAAATCTTTAATGTTTAAGTGTGTTACGCATATAGACAGTGTCTTGGGATGTTGGCTTCATAGTTTAAATAAATTACAATAGTTATTGTAGTTTAATAAATCAATTTGACCAAATTGGTTTGTTTGTTTGGACTCTGTCAACCTGCTGTAATCATATGGGATAATGCAGTTCAGTTTCTTGTTCTGCTGTTGCAAGTATTGGAAACACTTTCAAGAAACTGTGCTGAGAATGCAGTGAAGAGCAACAGAAATATAATGTAAAGAAAAAGTTCTGTAGAGTTTTCGAAATGCAGATGAAAGAGTTTTGCTAATCTGTCTGCACAGTAGCTTGGACAGCTGGAAAGGAGCTGTTGTCTATGTTTGTTTCTTTGATGTAATCTGCCAAGTAGATAGGAAAGTACAGCAAACATTCTGTTTTGTTAATAAATAATATTTCTGGCAAAGTTCAGTATTAGTTGTAAATGTGATAAAGGTATTTTAAAGTAGTTTTCCGTATGTTGGGATGGATATATGATGCATATGAATATTCAAATTGTGACATTTTTCTTATATTTATAACCTTTCTTTGGTCATTGGATCCTTGATCTGAATATACATATTTATTTTTGAGATGTTTGTAAAGAACACCTCCAGATATTGTTAACATTTGTCAGCTCTTGGAATGACAGCTCCAGTCGCTATAGAAGACAAGTAATTTTCCCCCTGAAGAAAAGGTATGCTAATCGCCACCTACAGTAGCATGTTTAGAGAAACATAATGCACTAAAAAAAGTACCAATTACTTGGCTTAAAATTGCTTCCCTTCTGCAAGGTAGAAGCTCATAAAATTTGGGGATTTTCTTTTTTTTTATTTTTATTTTTTTAATTACTAGTTCCATAACATAACTCCCCCTTTTGCAAAGTAAAACTTCATGTTTCTACAAACATGAATGTTGTGTTAACTATTGGAGTGGCACTGTACTATGGCGTGGCATTTCAGTCCAGGTTATGACCCTTGCCCAGGCTTTGTAGCTAGAAAACAAATAAGCTCAGCTTTATTAAGAGAATGAATAAGTAACGAGACAGCATGGCATGTCTAATGCTCCCATGTATCTAACTCACACAGTTGTGAGAGTAGTTCTTACACTGTTGCCCATGATGGACAGGTTTTCTTGGTCGAAAGATGGCTTTTGGATGTAGTTTCTTAACTGGCTTTCAGATGCCCATTACTGGTTTCTACCTGCAAGTAATGTGGCATAGTAAGTGGAAAGAGCATGTATACATGTGTATCTCAAGATAGTTATTTGCACTTACTAAATATACTAAACCAAAATAGTGAGGAAAATGGCAATTATATTAATGAAGTTGCTTAATTGTGTATAATGAAAATTTTAATTTACTGCACCAAACTGAAACTATCATTGACCTAATAAAGATTATACCCTTTTGCTTGTATTGTTTCCTGTTTAAATCAGCAGGAGTATATTAAAGCAAACTGCTTAATTATTGCAAAAGTAGTTTATTTGAGATGTAGAAGGAAAATGAAAACATAGTGGTATAAAAATTGACTCTATTTAATAAGCAGTTAGACAAAACTATCTTTTTTAAGATGTTTTGTGCCACGGGCTTATAACATTAGCAAATGAGTCATATCAAGTCGTTTTACTTGAGAAGATTTCTAACATTTCAGCTGGAAGCTATTTGCAGTCAATGTCTTCTGAAAATAAAGAACTCCATTGGTTTCATTCCCAGGCTCATGGGCCTCTTAAGGGGCAGAAATGTGCAGTAAATAGTCTTTAAGGTCAAGGGGGAGTAAAGGAGAGAAAAGGCTTAATTACAGTTCATTCTAAAGACCTGCTCTGTGATTAATAGATGATTAACCTGTGCCAACAAGTAGTTTCTTCCATGGGCAATTTTCACTCTGGGGCTAAATGTAAACAGGATAGTTGGAGTTGTGTCTGGCCCCTTTCTGCACTAGCTCCCAGCCCACAGCTGTGTTTTCCTGATGCTCAGACCCACCTGCAAAACGTGTTCCTCCTTCCCTTGCTGCTGTCACTTCTGTGGCCTTGTCTCTTCATCTCTTTGGAAGACCCAGCTTCGTTAGCAGCATAGCTGTTAATTGCTATTGCCCTCTATGAGGGAATCAAGAAAAGGAACTGCAAAGGTGGAAGGAGATGAGAAAAGTTTCAGCTGAAGTTCCTGCAACTCTGCACAGGACTCAGCAGGCATACTTGAGGCAATTAGGAGAAAAGTCATGCTAGCATAAAGGCTGGAACATCTGTTTAATGGTTTAGAAGAAGTTTAATGTTTGACTTCAGTAATGGCACTGAAACTTTTTATCATTAATGTTCACTAAAGAATTACTCACTCTCTGATGTCTAATGACTTTTTGAGAAGGACTTTTCCAGCTGGAGCTCTGCAACTGTTGCATTTGAAGTCTTAATGCCCTGGAGAATTCCAGCTGGACAGGAACTATTTTGGGGCGTTTTGTTATGCATATCTTTGGCATCTGACTAATCCAGTTTAACTACTGCTTCTCGTTGGTCCTGGTTATTGTCTGTATTGGTACCTCATGCTAATGCATAACTCCTGTCATAGGAACTGAAACTTCTCAAATGCTGAAGAAAAGTAAACCTTGAAGATCTCTAGTATTTGGTTTATACATGGGGAATTACGCAGTGGAAGTAAAGATTTTGTGTAAGGAGCATTGCTGTGTTAGCTATATTAACTGTAAGCCCTGCAATCCAATTAACTGTTTAACAATTTCAATAATTTTTCCGGAAACACTTATTTTCCTCCTTCCTTAGTGATTTTTGTCATATCTCTGTTACTTTTAAGCTAGCTGTATCTTTGGAAAACTAATAAAAGCTTATTTCCTTTGTAATTTGGTTTGTATACTCATGGCTGTCACATTAATCTGTTGTTAGTATTAGATTTTAATAAAAGGCTACATAGGAAGAAGAAAGAGGCTTGCTGATAGTATAGAAAATCCTGTATAATTTAGTTTTTTGGTTTTAATATTTATGGTTTTGGTATATTGTGAAGGATATTGGGGTTTGCCAAACATCTGTTATAAACAAACAAAGCCCCAGATACGGTAGTTATGTAGAGGCAATGTTAAGGCAACAACAAAAGAAAAAAACTGAAAAGGTAAAAATCTACCAAAAGCTTATGTTTTACCTGGCTTTGGGATTCAGGAAAAGGAAGAGAGTAAAGTAACGGTGAGTTATGTTTCTTATTGGCAACTGCATTTTCCATCTTAAGTTCTGATGAAATTTTGGGGAATTAGCATAAAACAGCATTTGAGAATGGATTTTGGGTGTGTATGTGTTTAATTACCACCACAGGCAGCTCCCTTCTCACTGTTTCCACGTCCAGTGGGGTAGGGGCAATAATGATAGCCTTCCACTTCCTGGTAAACAAATGAATTGGTTCAGGGTGCTGTCTACCTATGGGGCTAAGGTTTGGCTGGTCTCATGTTGAAGGTGACAGGAACATCTTGCTGAGTGAGGCAATCATAAGAAAGAATATGGCTGAGATGGTACTACTTTAAACAAACAAGCAATTCATGTACGCCCAGCTCTTGCAGGGGAGGAGGATCTGGTCATTAATAATTCCTAAAAGTTATTGCTGTTGCCTTATGCATCCATCATGTAAGCTATCATGCCTTTTTTCTAAATTGCAGTATTCTAGTTTTAATGAAAACAAAGGGGAACTCTTCCTCGCTTCCCAAATAACTGTTAAAATCAGTATCTTTGCATGTAAACTTAATTTAGTATCTGCTGTTGAGGAAGGAGAGGAATGAAGAGAAAGACAAGAAAAAATTATGTTCTCTGTTGAGTTTGCTATGTCCATCAGTTAACAAATCTTGTAAACCTTAACAGTTCTGAATGTTCAAAGTTAATAGAGCTCCCAAAGATCCATGTTTTGACAGTGCTTGTTATACTGGCCACCCGAAATTCCACTGAAGCCAGTTTTTGTATATCGTAGCACCTCTAGAAATTGAGATAAAGAGAACAGGTAAACTTAGACCTTGTGCAGAATTCTGGCCTTGTGATACCCTGAGACTGGAGACTGCAATCAGCACAGAGGCTGCTTCTTTCC
>JAOEHY010006939.1:0-27485 GCA_025447955.1 Psilopsiagon aurifrons | reverse complement strand
CAGGAGCAGAGGGAAGAAAAAGGGGGAAGTGAGTGAACAAACTGCGTGGCTGATTTATGGCTTAAACCACGACAGGTTTAGTGGGAGATGTCCCTTCCCATGGCAGGGAGGTTGGAACTAAATGATCTTAAGGTCCTTTCCAACCCTAACTATTCTATGATCCTATCTTTCCAAGCTGATACATGGCTAGAACTGCAATTCATATACGGGCCTCATGTTTTCACAGGGTGCTTCACTTCACTAGACTGAAAACAGTTCAACTTGTTGGTTTACATGTTAAACTCTTACATGTTGTGTGTTATTTTCCAGACAGATCAAACACAGTTAGCAAGAGTCTTCAGAAAATTTTAAGCTAAAGTATCAAATGGAAAATTATCTATGAATGGTAAGAGATGGGCATTAATATGAGATTTCTATATTGCATAGCTAATTAGGTGAAGGAGAGGTGATACTGTTTGTAATGGAAAATGAGCTCCTGGGCCAGAGGGAATTCTATGCATGAACAAGGCAAAGAAATATAAAAAAAAACATACTGCTAAAATTCACTTAGGAATCCTCTGCATAAAAGGTCCAGAGCTCAGTGCTGTGCTGCAGTGACTGTGTAACACTGAAGACTTCAGTAATGGAGTGAATTTAATACTAGACATGCAAGATCATGCCTGTAAAGATATTCTATTACAGGGAAAGTTTCTTTTAAAAGATGGGACCACTCCTATCAGAAATAAGAGAAAAGAGAAAGACCTGGATGTACTAAGTAAATACATGGTGACTGTGAAGTGCCAGTATACTGTGACAATAAAAACACACAAGAGGAGTCTCAGCATATACCAATATTTGCTGCAGGGTCAGGCTCCAGGAAAGGAAATTCATCACTGGTGGACTCATCAGTGCAGAGCTGATCAAAGAACAGAAAGCCCATCTTCTGATAGGCTGTGAAGAAGCCTGGCCATAACAGTCTGCTATTAAAATGCTGAGAGGTGACATGACTCATCTCTGTAAACCCTTCTGAGAGAAGCAAGGATTATTTCCCCAGACAGAAGGCTGACCCACAATAGATTAATATATACTGGCCTAAATAAACTTCATACAGAAATTAAAAGGCTTCTAACTATGAGAGAAGTGGATTTCTGGTGTCACCTCTGTGTCATTTAAGTAATGGGGATAATAAAGTTCTCAGATGTTTTTAGCATGCAATGATAAGTTCTACAGCAGGATTATTCGGAGCTTTGTAAGATCATTGATAACAGGCTCAATACCAAATGTTCATCTGAAGATTCTGCCCCTTGTTCTGTACATCATGGTACACATTGCTGTTTTCAATCCTGTTGCACTGAGGGCACTCTGCAGAACTAATCCTGTCCTCAAATTCAGGGATGAGATAGTTTCATCAGCTCTGATTTCCCACAGCACCTATGTTCCACCAGAGACATGAGGCCACTGAGAGAGAAGAGTCAGAGCCACAAAAAAAATTAACATTTTTAGGACTGGATCAGGAGCATGGAACTCACTTGATGCATCTCCATTGGTGTTTAGCTTAAATCAGGAACGCATTCATGAGGTGAATCTCCTGATTGCCTGCACTTAAATGTGCTTGACATTGTGCTATCACACACAAGCATGAACAGGATTTATTTCATATGAAACTATACCAGAGGATACATTCCAGAAGTGTGATACTCTCCAACCACTAACCAGTGATCAGTCCTTGAGACCCAAATACTCTGATCCAAACTAATCTGCAGTAAAGCTCCAAACTGTAAGTAGTCACTGGTTCCACAACATCAACTCATCTGCTTTATAAGTCTATTTCTCTGTGCCATTTGCTTATGTAGATGAGCTTGCTTTATTCTTATGAGACAAAAATGACTCGGTTCCTCAGAACATATGAAATCAAGGTAAAATTGAATTATTGGGGGGGGGCAGGTGGGGGGTGTTCTTTACTATGTCTACTACAAATTTTCTGCAAAGTGTTAAGCAAAGTACTTCTTATCAAGTCAATTGTAAATTGTTCTTTTTCATTTTCTTTCACAGTGTTGTGGTTTAAGCCATAACTCACGCAGTTCACTCACTCCCCCCTCTTTCTTCCCCTCCACTCCTGGGGGGATGGGGAGGAGAATCAGAAGAATGTAACTCCCACGGGTTGAGATAAGAACAGCCCAGTAACTAAGGTAGAACACAAACCACTGCTGCTACCACCAATAATAATAATGACAAGGGAAATAACAAGGGAAGAGAATATAACCGCTCACCATGTGACAGTTGAGCCATGAACTCACTCTTCCGGGTAACTGCCCTCAGTTATTTACATCCTGGGCATGATGTGCTGTGGTATGGAATACCTCTTTGGTTAGTTTGGGTCAGGTGTCCTCTCTCTGCTTCCTCCTGGCTTCCCCTCCTCCCTGGCAGAGCATGAGACTCAGAAAGCCCTTGGTCAGACCAAAACATTACTAAGCAGTAAACAAAACCGTCGGTGATATCAGCACTGTCAACATACCAAAAGTTGAAAACACAGCACTGCACCAGCTACTTAAGAAGGAGGAAAATGACTGCTACTGCTGAACCCAGGACACATGGGAAGAATTTAGGTAAGAAAGCCCAATGCAGTGTGTAAACAGGAGCTCCACGGGAACAGACTTTTCTCTTCTGCTATTCAAAACCCTCCTCTGGAAACCTCAAGTTTGTACATGAATTTCAGGTCAGGTTGCAGTCTAGCCTGAGTTCATGCTCATTTATCTGCTGTTTTGATCTACAAAAGCTCTTAGCAGACAGTGTTGTCTGATTTCTGCTCTTTCCTATTTCTGCTTCTAACCATCCTCCTCTTGGATCTGGAAAACCAGAAAAAAAAGAAGGAAAAACGAAACAGAAAAAGAGATAATTTTGGTCTACACACTGCTGGCTTCAGAAATTCAGGGATATTCTCCTTGGTATCAATCAGTTTCTGACTGCAGGCTCTGATCCTCCAGCTGATAGGGTCTAAAATTAGGCTGTATACTATAATGCATAAAATGGGCAAATGTATTTACCCTGGGTCATTTGTTATTTCTGCCTGTTGTGGAATCTCCAGCAGATGACTGCACAGTATGCATTGCTGAATTATACAGATAACAGATGGATTTTAGGGTAGTTTCTGCCTTAAGCAAACACTATCTTGCCATTGTGAATTTAATATTACAAGTATTTTGGCACTTTTCTGTGTTTCATCTGCTTATTTTAAAAACAGCAGTATTTGTTTGCAATGGCATTGTAATACCCTCATAATCTTAAACCTTAATGTCAATAAACCACCACTGACATTGTAATGATTCACATTACCATATCATTACAGATGTAAAAGTCAGTCCCATATACTTCCTACAACATCAGTATTGGTGAGGCAGCCATTAAGATGTCAGTGGTAGAGCAGAGAATCACCATTATAAGCTTAGTCAAGATAATAAAGCATTGCTAAAGGTAGCTCCAGGGCCATGCTCAGCAGCTGTTTCCAAATATAAACCTCTCAGCAGTTAAAAAATTAATTTTAAATTAGCCAAATGCTCAAATCCACTTGAAGAACTGATGTTTAGATCAGCAAAAAAGAGTGCTATTTAAGACTGTCAGAGGTTTGAGGTTTTTTTAATGCCTATTGTGAAAATACATGGTTTTAAAAAATACCTCCGTATACTTGAAATCACTGAAAAAAATAAGGGACAAGAATTTTGCTTTTGCTTTAGCTGTAAATGTCTTGTCCTTTGTCGACAGAACTGGGAATGCCCTGCTTAAAATGAGAACACACACAGGTTCTATGGAAGATTTCACCTACTATTGCTGAAACCAGTGGTGAAATACTTTGCACGTTAGAATTTATGTTCTGTTGCATACACTGTTGGTTATATTCAGGCTTTTCATTGCCATTAGTGTAATTCAAGTCATACCAGACTAGTCTTTTGCGTAAGATTTTTTAAAAGCAACACAATACCAAGCATGTTAATGAAATGCAGTTAATAGTGATTCTGGCAAAAGTGAGAAGTTACTTTAATTTGGAAAGTATAGAGGGTTGTGACTGGCAAGCACAAAAGGGAGGAAGGAAACATAATGCACGCAGCAACACTAGTACACTAAAATAAGACCTTACATTTATGGACATTGCATTCATTAACACTTTGAGATTATGTTATACAAACATAATCATGCTGCTAGATTTATTTTTATCTTGTGCATAGAAATCTGAGGTGGCTCTTCTTAAGTGGATTTTAATCATCATAAAACTCAAATAATACTTAAGAAAAAGGTACACTGAGACTTTGCTTCCTCACAGCCTCCTTCAGGCATCCTCCTGATGCTTCAGGCTCCAGTGTGGGGTCCTCCATGTGCTGCAGGTGGAGACCTGCTCCACTGCGGACCTCCATGTGCTGCAGGGGCACAACTGCCTCACCATGATCTGTCCTGGTGCCTGGAGCACCTCCTTCCCTCTGTCTGCACTGACTTTGGTGGCTGCAGAGTTGTTTCTCTCACAGATTCTCACTCCTTTCTCTGGCTGCAGTTGTTCCTGCACAGTATCTTTTTCCCCTTCTTAACTCTGTTTTTCCAGAGGCACTACCGCCATTATTGATGGGTTCCCTGCCTTGACCAGTGGTGGATCTGTCTTGTAGCCGGCTGCATTGGCTCTATTGGATGCAGGAGAAGCTTCCAGCCGGTTCTCACAGAAGCCACCCCTGTAGCCTCCCTGCTGCTGCCAAAAACTTGCCATGCAAACCCAATACATTCCCTCAGTCAGAGATCTTTAGACACAGAAGGCTTTACACACTCCTGCTAAGGGTAGTTAACCACTGAAGGTCAGACTCAAATAGAGGATCTAACTCTTCCATGTTATCCCTCCAAAAATGAAAATGTTTAGACACTTTTCACCACTAACTGTTTTGCAAATGGTGTAAGATTTAACAGTAAAAAGTTCAGGTTTCTCTAGATAGCAGGCATAAAACCTCTGTTTGTAAATTGCCTTCTCTGATGGATACTCTTCGGAAAACCAAGCATTCTTTTAAGGATTCATAAAATTTGAGACAACTCCAAAAATAGGAAGTACAGGGTTTTTTATGTCTTTGACAGGAGGAATTTATGTACTTTGGAAAGAGGCTGCTTTCTAATATATCACCAAATTTAATGTACGAATAGAATAAACTACCTGGTATCTCTTAGGAAGTTCTGGCATAACTTTGTAGCCACGTTTCATTAGGCTGCTGAACGCTTGGAAATATGCCCACAAAGCTCTAACACTTTGATAACTGTGGTCATTTCCCAAAGTAGTTAAAAGCATTTAGGACCTTTCAGGAGACATTGGGATGAAATGGTGCAGAATTTTTAAGGTGCTCTTCCACTGATCCTGCCCTGCCATCTCCGGGGCAGCACAGCATCTTCCTGTTTGTGAAGTAATGAGCAGGATAAAGGGTTCGGGTGTCAGCAATGGGCTCAGTTGAGAGGAGATAATTGAAGTGGAGCTTCGAAGGAAAATCAGTATAGCTGGGTAAGGCTATAGCAACAGTACAGGGCACCAAGTTCATCTGTTCTTCTGTTGCTGGCATTCAAACTGTAATGGCAAAGGGTCCTGTCCCATCCCATCCCATCCCATCCCATCCCATCCCGCACCTTCCCTTCCCTTCCTTCCCCAAATGTCTTCATAGCAATTTTTTTAAACTAAGCAAATTTTTTAACTGAGGATTTTATCGTCTTCTCCACTCTTCAAACATTGTCAGTCAGTGCCAGCCAGACTTCACAGTTAATTGTATTCTAATCTACCCAATTAGTCCCCTATTCCCATGAAGACTTACACATGTGGTTAATTTAAAGTTTAACTCAATTGTGAAACTCTTCTGCGCCTGAGCTTGCCTGCTTCTAATGAGTGAAAAACCAAGTGCTTTTCTTCCTCAAATCCCTCCTCAAGAGCCACAGCTTTCTCTTTGCCTTTCATCATTAATCTCAGCTCTGGTGTTATGCACTATCTCACCCATGCCTGATTATAAAACATAATAAAACAAAGTGAAAAACAAATCCAAAATAAAAGCCAAAGGGAATCAAATTACCTGATAGCCATGCTCTGTAAAAAATAGCTCTTTCATGAAACAAATTCCCTTTCTTTTGCTTTCTGTTGTTTCCTTCCCTCTTTCACCCCCTCTGTGAACCTTCTTAGCCAATGCAATTCATTGTGTTGTCTGCCTTGGAAGTCTCCTTAGGCAGGGACCTTGTCATCTCAGTGGCCTGCACAGCACCACGCACCTCCAGAGTAGTGTGTAAATATTAATAAACACACTTTCACATTCAACGAAATCAACCCCCCTATTTTTCTGAATCAGTAACTCTCTCCGGGTGTGAAACAGTAGTAATCCATGGCCATGAGCTTCAATCCTTTCAGAAAGGTTTTTCAAATGGGACTTTCATGTGCAGTATGAAAAATACATGCAAACAAACAAAGGTACATCACAGCTGGTAAAGAATCAGTTTTCTGCATTAGCGGTGTTTGTTGACTTCCACTCGCAAGGGAAAATCCTCCCACCTGCTGCCCCTCAGCCTGCTCCTAGTGATGTTAAACTCTGGGAAAAGAAGTTTTCCTAACTGGCCTTTCCAAACTCTTTGATCCTCTCAGCCTACCATTTCTTCCTTTCTCTGCTACCCCCTTAATGGTGTTAAAACATTACAGGAATGCTAAAAAAATAAATTAGAAAACAAGATATTCATGGTACTTCCGTGCAACCTCAGTTTCTCCTCCCTCATACCTGTGCCTCATGACACACACTTTGATTGCAAGACCATGCTTTGATTTTTTGACAAAAGCCCTCCAACTTCTGGCAGCCAAGAGGAAGGGGTTTTATAGACCAATCAACCAGGGAGTGCAAATGAGATGTTGAAGCTGACGGCAAAGATCATACCTGCATCACAGGATGCCTAGCATGACCAGACTAACAAATGAAGCATATCACTTTCAGGCAAGCTGTATATTCTTTCTTGCCTTGATTCACTATTATTCTCTGCACCATACGGACACAGGGTCCTCTGGAAAAAACCTTGTCTCTGACTGTGTCATTGTTACCCTAAGCAGTTTCCCAGTTTTCAAGGGTTTAGTGGGTTATTTCTGTTAGAAGAAATTAAGGGGAGAAACAGATACTTGTCTGGTCTAAGTCTCCTTAGCAGAAAAACCCCAAGAATATTGTCCTGTTTCTACAAATACATCTAAGATCAAATATCTGTTCCAGCTCCTTTTCCACTCTGCAGTGTGTCTCCTAAATATCACTACTGATTTTATACCAGGGTCAGGTAGTGTTTTACCAGCTGGCTCTAGCTCATCTTTTTTTTCTATGCAGGGGCATTTCTTACACTGAATATAGTGGGGTCCATCCATCTCTATCCCTGCTGCAGCCTTGCAACCACTGGTTAACTTTCTGTGCCTCACTTCCCCCTGGCACTGAGCAGGAACAGCCTCCACGACAGCCCACCAGAGCTGGAAGTACATAGCATCTCATTACAGCCCTTGGCAGGACTTTCCTGCCCTTTCCAAAATTACTTAAACCAGGTGCAAGGCAACTGAGGCAGGAAAAGCAGTGCATGGGAAAAAAGTCTGAATGCCTTGGCTGTCCTGTGCTTGCTCTGGGAATTCATAGTGCAATTGCATGCTTTAACCTTTCTTCATGCTAAAGCTGAATGAAGCAGGTCTTTCAAAATGATCAACAAGTTCAGAAAACATTCTACAGAGCTGTTGCGCACTTGTGTGTCTGCGCAGTGCACCACAGGGGAGGTTTCACTAGTTACCTAAGCTAATAGAACATAGAGCACCTGCAAAACAGCACACAAGAGAAAATTAGAAGGCTTTTCTCAACATAATGACCATTTGTTCTGTTTTTTGAACATGCAACAACTAAATAGTCTCATTTTCTTAGTATTACCTTCGCGATGAGTGATCAGTACTGTTCTTATGTTGCATTATACTGCTCTCTCGAGCTCCCATTCTCTGCTCACACATGTTCACAAAAGTCTGTTACAAAATTTTCTGTTGAGAAAATATGACACATCAACTAAAAAACTCTGGAGTGACCTCTGTCTGTATGTGTCCTGGGATCAGCAGCAGCAGTCATTTTCCTCCTTCTCAGTAGCTGGTGCAGTGCTGTGTTTTTGACGTTCAGCCTGGGAACAGCACTGATAACACCGATGTTTTCAGTTACTGCTCAGTAACGTTTACTCTGGCCAAGGACTTTCTGAGTCTCATGCTCTGCCAGGGAGGAGGGAAAGCCAGGAGGAAGCAGGGGCAGGGCACCTGACCCAAACTGACCAAAGAGATATTCCATACCACAGCACGTCATGCCCACTATATAAACTGAAGGCAGTTACCCAGAAGCGTTAGATCACTGCTCAGTCGGGCTGGGTATCGGTCAGCCGGTGGTGTGAGGTTGTATTCTCTTCCCTTGTTGTTTCCGTTATCATTATTATTATCAGTGGTAGCAGCAGTGGTTTGTGTTGTACCTTAGTTACTGGGCTGTTCTTATCTCAACCTATGGGAGTTACACTCTTCCAATTCTCCTCGTCATCCCTCCGGGAGTAGGGAGAGGAAGTGGGGGAAGTGAGCGAACTGCTGTGTGGTTCTGAGTTAACAGCTGGGCTTAAGCCATGACAATATGCATAAACCATACGTGTTTGTTCCCACCTTCTTTCATACACCCATTCCCCTGAAACAGTAAACTATAACTTAAAATGCTTTTGAAAGGATTACTGTCATGTATCAGAATATCAGCTGTAAATGGTGGTTATTTCTGGAAATTTTAGCTGTGAAGAATTTGGGAGAGGAAAGAGATTGTTGCATTTGCAGGTCTTCCAGATGTGTAGCAGTTTATGAGAACACCTACACAGTAGCTTCATCTGACTATCCAGAAATCTGGCAACCCCAAGGTCTGCCAGATTAACACCATGTGTGACACACAGATGGCTCACACACATGCAGTAAGTATGATGTGAACTGGAAGTGTCACAGTAGCCATGCACAGATTTAGTCCATGAAATCCCCCAGATATACAGCAGCCTCACCTGAGGTCCCCTGGCTCAATGTCTCTGCCGTGTTTGAAGGCAGCATTGGGCTCTGGGTTGTAACAATACTCTCTTCTCTATTGCACAAAGAAACAAGATCAATTTTGCTATTTATTCAGAATTAATAAGGCTTCAGTAAAGCTTTGCTGACTCCCAGCATAACACAGTTAAACATGTCATACTGTAGTAGGTCTGCCCTGAATGAAGTTAACTTTCTTTATAGCAGCCCGTATCATGCTGAGTTTTGGATTTGTGACTAAAAAAGGGTCCAGAACACAGCAATGTTTTGGCTATTGCTAAGCAGTGCTTGCACAGTATCAAAGGTTTCTCTGTTTCCATCTTTGCCCTCTTGTCACCCTGCAGTGAGTAGGCTGGGGATAGGCAAGAAGTTGGGAAGGCACACAAGTGTGACAGGTGACCCAAACTGGTCAAAGGGATAATCCATGCTATATAATCTCACACTCAGCAATAAAACTGGGTTAGAGAAAGAAGGAGGTTGAGGGGTTTTGGTTTCCAAAGCAGATATTGCTGAAAGGCTGTCTGGGTATAAATGTGCTGGTGGGAGGCGATGAGTGATTGCCTTTGCATCACTTGGTTTTGCCTCTTTTCCACTTATTAAATTGGCTCTATCTTGACCTAGGAGTTTTCTTGCTCTTGCTCTTCCTATTCTCTCCCCTGCCTTGCTGGGAGAGGTGGGTGAGTGAGCAGCTGTGTGGGTGCTTCGCTGCTGGCCAGGGTCAGACCACAACATGTACCAGGCTGTTCACAGGCAGGGTGTTGACTGAAGCAACACAGCTTGTGTCAGTAACCTTACTTCTCACGTTTCAGGTGGGTTTGAATGTGTGGTCATCAGCCCAAACTTGTACTTGTTTTAACAGCCAGACTGCCTCTTTCTTCACCCAGCAGCCTTTGTATTTACTGATGTAGACATTTAACTGGTGAGTTTGGCAACTATGCATTTGTTGTCCTGTAATAGAGCAGGATCTTGGACTCCAACCTCTCACAAGCATGTCATTGCCCTGCTATCATCTATGTGCCATAGCTTGTACTTATTCACTGTCCTCCTTGCCTTTCCTTCTAATCACCCCTCAGGATTTCATGTGCATGCCCTACTTGTCTAGGTGCCTAGCACCAGCACCTTCTGCTTATGAGGGACCTGGTTCCCACCATCCTACCTCATAGTCCTTCTCCTTGCCAGAGCCAAGTACCAGTGCTGCATGTAGAGAAGCAATGCTCCTACTCTCCTTCCTCTGCTCAGGAACACAACTGACAGCACATGTTAAGTGACTTCCCTGTAGGTCCATGACTACAAGACACTGTGATTTTATCACTACTTAAAAATCTTGGTTCTTTAATCCATTGCTGCAAAGTTAATTCCATTTCTATAGGGCAAGTTTGTGGTATTATGAGCAAGTAACAAGCGAGCCTGAATAGCTCCAGTGTCAGAAGGTGACTGCTTTTAAGGCCTGTATTTCTTTCCTTTTATAGCTCCCAGAATTCTTAAGCCTATCTTATTTCCTTTCTGATCTGAATCATGAAATTAGTTTTTATTCAAGGTGCTCTCCAGGATCAGGTAAAATGGAATTTACCAGGAGATTCCTACTGAAACCCTTCATTTCAGCAGCATTAAACATACCAGCTCTTTTCAGAATGCAATTCAGCCTCTCTAAGGCAGCAGGAGTTTTGTCATTGATTTCAATGGTATAGCCTTCTGCCTTTTCATAAAAAAGAATCACTTACTGCAGAGAGGAGCTGAGATGCTGAGGCTTGGGTTTGGATCCTGATTGATCTCTGAATCCCTCATGCTATCATTCAGGCAGCCAAGCTCTACTGCAAGTCATAAGCATGAATTCCATTCACCCCCAAAAGAGAAACTAGAATAAAGCAAATGTTTGGAGGATTTTAAGTCTTTAGGGACCAGGTTCATTCCTCTTATTTCTCTTAGATGATATCATAAAGGATTCCTTTACTGTGAGGCTGATCCAATTGCCACTGAATGCCACTTGCAAAACTGCAAGTGACTTGTAAGCCAGAATACACAGGAAGTTTATTTCTGTTATTATTACACCACATAGAAATAAATTCTGAGGAATAAGATGTGTTCTCTCTGTACTGTCACCTAGTCCAAAGAAGGTCCAGCTGTCAGCAAAACACAGGACAGCTTTAGAAGTGTCTTACTAGCTCCCATTTTAGGTGACACCATTTTTGCCTCCAGAGTGCTGTTGACACTATCAGACTTCAATGGGCTTTGCACATACCCTTCTGGTGGCAAAAGCGGTCCTACAGTAATAAAACACCACAGAGACAGCTTAGTGACAGCATATGGAAGTTCACCATTACTAATTAAACTCATATTTTCAATGTTAGTGTACCAAGCAGATCACAGGACTCTCTGTGGAAGAAATTGCAAAGAAAAAATATTTGGAATTTGCCAAAAATCCCCCAGCATTACAATTATTCATAAAATCACTCGAAACCAAAACATTACTGCAGATATGAAGGACGTGTTCTCAGACAATGGTCCTGGTGCATTGCATGCTGGCAGACAGTGTTCAGGTAACTGTTTCATAGCTTTCTCTGTCCCATGTCTGTTCAGTGTACAAGAAGAACGAGACTTCTAAAGAACAGTTTTTAAGTTACTGCTGCTCAGGGGTTCCAGAGTAGGAAACCAACATTACAAATAGAGGCCATGCTGCTAGAGGTCCTTTCCATCATGCCTTCCAGTGTGATGTTCCCCCAGCCTACATGCTTATATCTCTTCTCTGTTACTAATTTCCCTACCAGCCTGAGAGTCACAAAAATTTCAACCACTCTCTTTCAGAACATGTATACACAGATTTCTTCATTTCTTCTTTCGGGACAATGAAGTTCTCTTCCTAAGCTAAATACACCCAGGCCTTTTCCCTCTGGGTAAGTGTCCTCATGGGTGACAGAGAGGTCATAAATCTTATCACTCAACCTTCTAACTCTTGCATTACACCAAAAGGACAGTCAGCAATCATTTTGACAGAGGATTAGGAAGTAAGAAGCTTAACCAGGGAGTCTCAGAACACAACTTTGGTGCCCTGGTAGCGTGCTTTGAAAGGGATCTCAGTGTACATTTTCAACTATATATTTTTAAGAATTCAATTCACATGGAGTGGGCTGTTTGCCCTTTCCTTCCACATTTACCTTCTGCTAATGGGAGTAGCAGAGGCATGAACATCTGCGTTGCAGGCAGCAGGAACCTTCAGAGTGCTCAGCACTCCTAGCTGCGTTATTCACAGTTTTAGCACACTGCCAACAAAAACTCAGAGGATATTTCCACTTCACTCTGCACTTTTGCTTTAGAGATATAATGAACCTTCTTTCCATCAAAGCAAGTATTTTACTGTAGATGCAAATTTTTGCTAATGAATGAATAGCAGACATACATTTTTCATTCGATAAAGACATGCACTTAATGTTGTCATTTAAAAAATGTATATTCATACAGCCATTTAAAAATAACTGGCACCATTGTCATAATTATCTTTTCATACGTTCAGCAGCACCAGGAATTAACTATGAATGTAAATGCAATCAAGAACGCTACCACACTTTTAATAAATAAGGCAGCTTCTGTATCACTATTGTGCTGGGAATGAGATCTGTGGTTTGCCCTTAAAGAAGCTAAGGGAAATCTTTCCCCAGCTAACAAGCAAATGTGTTGGTTCAGTAGTGTATCATATTGTACTGAGTCTGTTGAAACTCACGGGGCAGATCAGCTCTGAAAAAAGGCATCCAGTTCCAACTGTGGGAAGAAAACCAAGTATTTGTGTGTCCTCTCTCACAGACATGGGGAGTGGAGGGTTGTCTGGAAATAGTGTGCAGGAATGGACTCCTTTGGAGAGGTACTGAGCAGGTGCTCAAACTACCCTGTTAGCACAAATGCTCTGAATGTTCCTACATCACACAACATAATTGCAGCCTTTTATCTGTGTACCCATTTCCCCAGTTTCCCAGCTTCAGCTTCCATCTCTCAGACAAGGGGCACTTTTGCTAATGGTCCATGCACTTCAGCAAAAAGCCCTCAAATTCAGGTGCACAATAGGAAACAAGGTATACTATCAAAAACACAACTCACTATGTTGTCTTGCACCAGCTCCCACTGCTCCTCTCTCATAGTGACTTTTATACTCTCATCTTCTTGGAGGAGCAAGTGGCTTTAGTGAACAAACATAGGAGCATAGGTACTCTTAAAAACCTTAAGACTGCTAATCAGCAAAAAGTTATCAGAAATATAAAAGGCAAATTGCATAAAGGTAATAAGATAATTTCTTTAGTATATGATGGAAAAATGCAAATATCTTCTTCCAAAACCTATTCAGTGCTCTCATGAAATGCACAGTTGAGAATCCTGTTGTCTGTCAGAAAAGGCTTGAGATGACCAAGGTTCGGGCAAAACACCCGTGACTCAAAGAAATAGTACCATGGAAGGAGTTGCTTTGGTGTTGAAACAGCAATTTACTCTCCAGAGGTATTTAGGTACTCTCTATTTCTGCCGTGAGAAGGGGATCCATTAGCAGCCGCATGAGCACCTTCTCACTAGAAAAGAATCGACACAACTTGCTCATTAAAACTGGGACACCAGACACCTGTCACTTAGTAACAGCCTTCTGAGTGGAATAGGAGTGGATAATGTGCTGGATTTTAACCACTGGCCTGAGGGTAGAGGCACCTGTGTGTCCCAGTATTAGATATTATTTCTCATTGTTTTGACAGGGACACTGCTCTCTGTTCTGGCATACTGAAAAGACCACATTAAAAGTTTAACCCTCAAATACACCCCACAGGGGTCTAAAGTCCCAGGACACTTGGTTAGGTATGGTTTGCAAGCAAGTTCAAGTAATACAAGTCATTACAAGGAGAAAGTTATGCAAACTAGTAAGTCCTTCATTATAAAGATCCCTATCTCTGTCGGAGAGTTCCAGCAGATCATCACTGATTAAATTGTTCTTATTTTTGTCGGTCGGTTTTGCTTCTTCAGGTGTATTCACTACATCTCCCACAGCTCACATGGGCCATCCACAAGGTCATTGGCAGGTTATGGGAAGACTTTCTAGCAAGGAGAAGGGAAGCTGGAGACAGATCCTCGTAAGTCTCTTCCTCCAAATTCAGGCACAGGATTTTTCATGAAAGGTTTTTGTTTGCACCTGAATACTGCACCGTTTCAGCACCACCTGGAACAAACACATTCAGATATATTTCTTTGTGGCCACAGCACAGTGGCTACTTTCATGCACCCCTGCACCTCCCATTTTCAATCAGCTCTGGAAGTAGATATGAATATAACAAACACAACTTCTCTGCTGACATCTCTCTGTATCAGGAAGAAGAGGAACATATCACCCAATGACAGCTGAGATAAATATGGGCAGATTTTCAAAATGAATCTCATGCTTTTGAGATTAAAACACTAGTAGTAAAGAACCTCTTCTCAATACTGCCATGCACAAAAGCGGTACAGGAATGAAACTATCTCTTAAAAAAAAATGCAAGTAACCTCAAAATACTGACTCCACAATAAAGTTTCTAGTTTGGTACAAAAAAAAAAATGCGTAGAGGAATAGTGAGGATGTAGTGGTTTAAGCCCAGCCATGAATCAACCATGCAGTCGTTAGCACACTTCCCCTCACTTCCTCCCCATGCTCCCAGAGGTATGGGGAGGAGAATCAGAAGAATGCAACTCCCACGGGTTGAGATAAGAACAGTCCAATAGCTAAGGTTTAACACAAACCACTGCTGCTACCACCAATAATAATAATGACAAGGGAAGTAGCAAGGGAAGAGAATACAACCGCTCACCATCCGCCAACTGATACCCAGCCCGACCTGAACAGTGATCTGACTCTTCCAGGAAACTGCCCCCAGTTAATATACTGGGCCTGATGTGCTGTGGTATGGAATACCTCTTTGGTCAGTTTGGGTCAGGTGTCCTGTCTCTGCTTCCTCCCGGCTTCCCCTCCTCCCTGGCAGAACATAAGACTCAGAAAGTCCTTGGTCAGACCAAACATTACTGAAGCAACTAAAAACATCGGTGTTATCAGTGCTGTTCCCAGGCTGAAACTCAAAACTGCACCAGCAGTAAGTAAGCAGTAGCACTGCACCAGCTACTAAGAAGGAGAAAAATGACTGCTACTGCTGATCACAGGACAGAGGAGTACAGTATCATCTTTCCTTTAAACTTAGCGCTGGTGCTGTGGCAAGATACAATGTCATTAATATTATTTTCTTTAATAGTTTTGGATCATTAGTTGTCATCATAGTTGATTACAGTTCACTAGCTATGGGCTTAGATGTATGTAACTGAAAGCATGATCAGTAAATTTAACTTACTGATTCCCTAATGGGTTCATTTATGTCTTCAGCTTGGTGAAATCAGCAGTAACAGGCAGGAGTCGGTTTAGAGCCCATCTGCATCGGCTCAGGATTGTTTCCTTGGTCTCCAGGAAAGTCAGATCCATGCAGCATGCTGATACATAGGTGCAAAAACATTTTACTAAAAGATGAAAACTCATTTCTCAGAGATGTCTTGATTGATACGTATGTGTACCCATATCATGGTGAATATACAAGAATTATATTTTGCATGCATCAGCCATTAATTTTACTTTCTTAAAGAGGTATGAAGATAAAAACCAGTTTCAATGGCTAAGTTCATGTGTGTGCATAAAATGAATTGCTGGCAGTGTAATAGAAATTATGATAAGGTGTGTTTCCACATGTAATGGGATATAGTATAAATCTGATGATTATTCTCTGTGGCACATAAATAACACAAATTCCCCAAAGGGCACTTGCAGATATCAGCTGATGCTGGGTTTGCGCTGCTGTTGTAAAACCAGAAAACACTACATGAGCTGCTTTACCCTTTTCACTATTTTGTCTTTTGTACTGAACAGATGTTAGTAATACAGACTGTGTGCAGAAACAGTCCGTGTCTTACTGCCAAGAATGAACAAAATGCATCTGATTTTATCAATTTTTCTTTTAGTGATGCACTTCCTAGAAAATACAGCATTAAAAAATGTAGCAGTTCTCTAAATAAAAAGTTTTCCACGTATTTTCACCACCACAGAAATGTAATCCTGCTTGATATTCAGTATATATTTTCTCCTGACAGTTTTATGGTACAATTAAATTTCATACTTTCTTTTCTACCACTCTGAATATGCATTAGAAAACCAAGCACCATAATTCTAAGGCAATTGGCTTCATTTGCTTGTTTAAATTCAGATATTGCTTCTTTCTGTGCATTTCAAAGAAAGGCCATGGGCTGTAAGAGTGTTATTTAGAATCAACAAAGCACATGGTCAGCAAAGGTCTAGCTTGTATCAAAATTGTATTTCTAAGCTCAAGTTACGCACTTTACATGAAAAATGAAATAATGTAATTCCAAAATAGTTTATTGGAGAAACAAACTGAAGAGAAACAATGGAGCTAATAGAGGGGTAGAGAGAGAGGCAGATTATGGAACTCATTGTGTATTAGCTGAAAATTACACCAATATTTCGATGGATTTAATAACTTAATAGTCTCATTTGAATGCGAAAGAATGAACATTGAGTTGATATCAACTTTTAATGCTTGTCATGTTAATTTATATTTTTAAATTATAGTTAATTTTTTTTGTAATCAGATTGGCTAATTATACCTCAAACATGTAAATCTGACATGATGCCAATACCAAATTAAAGGAAAAAAAAATTCAACAAGATACTTGGTTATAAAGACCCATAATTCACTGAAACTGGATGCTGGGTGACTTTCTTCCAACCACACAAAGCATCACACTTTGCAAGGGTAAAGTCGTTCGATTTCTCTGTGATTATTTCTTTAGTTTGTTTTCCTGAGGAGATAATGCTAACACACTCTATTTGTGCAACCTTTTCCTGATCATTGAGTTGATCGTTCTTGGAAAAATCCATCCTCTAGCTTTGATATCTGCAGATGCATTTTTCAAAGATTCCCTCATGCTAAAAGTGTCATTAAGAAAACAAGATTTTTCTAACACTGAAATAGTCCTGAATTGGGATCATGAGCTCTGTTCTGAATCAATGCATAATAAGTTATTTTTGTAACTCCTAAAGGTCTACTTATCTTCCAAAATCAAAATATGAAACTGGTGCTTTACCTTTCATATATCTGATCCCCTTTGGGGCAATTATTTGCCAACATACATTAAACAAAGTTCTTGTGTCTAAACATGCCAAATAGACAGGAGCTTATATAATGCTGGAAAATGAGCACTTCCTTTTCTTAATAATGCACTTTGGAGTTAGAATTTATCAATTTCCTTTGTCATGGTTCCAAAATTGAAATAATAAATTCCTCTGTCAAAACTGTACAGATAGTTTTTTAAGAGCTCATAATTCAGACGTCTTTAAAATAACAGTCTTTTAGGTTGAATGACCTTGGCCTTCACCAAATTGGGAGATCCTGTGTACAAAGCTTTCTATACAGTAGAGATGTGTTGAGCTGACAACCTTGTTACACCAGCCCCCTACCCATTTAAAGGGATTTGTTTGTTTAGCAAACGTTTGTGTAATGGAATCCAACTATTTCATTACATAGTTTTTTTTTGCAAACAGGTGAGCAGATGAGATGATTAACATAGATCACAAATAAAAATCCATGCTCCTTCAGTGCACTATTGGTTCTCCTCCTCCCACCTTCCCTCGGGGTCAGCACTTTATTCATGCTGTCCTTCAGGACACAGATTGCCATGAAATCAGTAAGCTAAATTTTCATACAATCATAGAATGGTTTAGGTTGGAAGGGACCTTAAAGATCCTCTAGTTTTAACCTCTCACTAGACAAGGTCACTCAAGGCCCTGTACAACTTGGCAGGTGCTCACTCAAGCAAAACTCCAGTTGATTCAAGATGGAAGTTTCACCTAAATAGGAATTGAAGGTTGAACTGTGGCTTTTGGGGTAAAAAAATGTAGTTACTGCAAATAGCTAGATTAAGTGAAGTCTCTACCCACTTCAGCTAATTCTGTTGAAATGTTGAAGCCAACGTATGTGCTTATGGAAGTATGTTACCATGCCCTCATAATTCCTTCTCACTCAGCTGTACCTATAGCCATGCAGTGTTCCTAACGCACAAAACCATAGGTAGTGTCTGATGCAATGTAGGGAAAGATGAGCAGAAATTCTTCATTCTGCCTTACTATCAGAGCTGTTCAGGACAGCTTTCCAGCAGCAGGATGTTACAGTGCTGCCCTTGCAAAGGCACTGCAGAGCTCAGGCAAATGTGTTACAAGGTTGGCAGCCCCATGAGTTTACTGGCTGCAGCCCCAGAGCCCCAGGGGCACAGTTCCGTGCTGGGTTTCCATTGCTGATCACCAAGACAGCAGCAAAGCCATGGGCGGCTTATAAACGATTCCCCTTCCCAATGGTAGCAGAATTGTCTGCGGTAGGAACTTGGTCTGCCTATTTTCTTCTAATCTTTTTAGGTGTGTAGGTCACCAAGTTCACAGTTACGCCTACAGTTAATAATTACTGAACATCAGTCACTGTAGCTACCCGTTGAATGTGGTTCCCCTTCCCTATACGTGCAAGCCCGTACTATCAAACTGCTTCTTACTTACACTGATGCTTTCCATTTACATTGAGGCTTTCCATTCACATTAAGGCTTTCCATTCTCAGCATCATCTGTATTGTTAGTTTACATTCAAACTTACCAAGTCAGTTTTCTATCACAGTTTATCTTTTTCAATGCTAAAGTCACAGCAATCTTACTTTGGGGTTGCTGGTTTTGGGTTTTTTTTTGTGGTGGAAAGGGAAAGAGAGATTGGAAGGGAGTTGGTTTTACTGACTGGTAGGGGTCTCACACAACAGATATTATTCAAACACCCCTATAAAGGGTTCTGCTCTAGCATCTTTTATCTGCTCTCCACTTGGACCCACGAAATGCACGTAATAACAGTTACAGAGCACCAAGAAGGTTTATTTGCCCTTTGGTGCAGAGCAGTGAAAATAGAGTAATTCTGAAATTTGCAGACCATCCTTATGATGAGTAGGAACACATCTTTTCAGTGGCTCAGAACTTATTTTCTTCTATTAAAGCATCTTCCATAATAGCTACTGCATACTTACAATGCTAGTTACTTTCTTGCAATTATGTTATTCAGAAATAATTGGATTTCTGGGTTTAATTGGGCTCTAAATTAGCCAGAGCTTTCATAAAAGCCGTTACAGAGATTTCTAATAGCAGCTTTTCCTGCTATTTAAGCACAGAGTATTTCAATAAGAGTGATTCACCAGTGTAAAAAGTCTTGGCTGCTGTGAACTCTAGCACAGGTTCAGATTAATTATGACAATTTAGGTACCATCCTTTTGTAATTAAACATTTGCTCAAAACATTAGCCAGCATGCACAACTGTGTCAGATAACTGGTTGTCCTTTATTTAGAAGGATATGATTTTGTTTTCCAGCTCTTTGGAAGATCAAGGATCTTTATGGCTGAGTTCAGAGGCAGGGTCAGCATCTGTTTGCTCCCACCAGTCATCTCACCAGCCCAGCTGGGAGGAGGCTGCATAAGGTGTCCTCCTGACACCCTCTCCTACCTGAGAGGTCCAACACCCCATTTGCTGACCTGCACATGTAGGCCTGTGTGCAAACATCCCAGTACCAGGACAAACAAGGACGTAAAAATGCAGTCAGGTATTTTGGAGAGCATCCTTTGACTTTGCTGCAGATGACTGAAGGGTGATGATGAGGCAATTCAGGGTTAAGAGTAACTGTCCTGGCCTTTGTGATTTGCCCTGCTTTCCATCAGTAGCACTGCTACTCATGTGCAGTAGTACCTGTGATACTCACAATCTTCACTATAGCCTATAGGTTAGGCGGTATTTAGGCATTACTTTGATTAAGGAAAAGTGCGTTGCCTTATCCTGCCAGACAACAGAACTCCTGGACCATAATTTTTTCAGGTTAAAAATTAAGCTTCTTCCAGAAGAAGACTATGTTAACTGTATAACTTTCGACTTGGTGATGGAGTGTGACCTAGCATGTGAAAACTCAGGAAGGATTTGAGAAAGCAGACTTCTTGGGCTTTGTTTCTTACAGAACAAGTTAGCAAGACTATTCAGTATTTTTTGCTTTAGAAAAAGTTTACAATTTATTGTGGTAAATTTGCCTTCTCTTCTGAATCACCCACCCTTCTGAAGATGACCACCCCATGCCAAAGGCTACTGCCAAGGCAGAGGAGCCCTAGAGGTGAATGTTGGTCTTGTAATTACCTGCTTTGCCACATATGCGAGAGCTGGTTAGCCACAGCACAAATCTGATTGCTAGAAAAGGCAACATTTTCCCTGGACTAAATTAAAGGCAGAACCATGAGAGCTTCTGAGCTCATCATTTGCACTGTCCTTTCTTGGCTTTCCAGAAGACATTTGGTCCCAGTAACGTTCTGCTCTGTTATTCCATGCAAAATGGATACATGTCACATGCAGGTTTTGTCTTCCACTCTATCTCAGCCTGTTGATCCTGGAGGGTGCACACCGCTAGGGTCCAAGCTTCACAACCAGAGCCCCATGTCCAGGTCTGGGGGACTCCACGTAGCATGAGAATCCTGCATTTAGGCAGCTGAATTGATATCAAGAAGTCCAAACACTGGAATAACTTTGGACATTCAGGGATTTCATATGACACTGTAGGATTTCAACATCACCTTAATTCATTATATTACAATGAAGTCAAAAAAATACCAGATCTGAAAGACAAAACACAAAATCAGAATTTGCCAAAAAAAATACGAAGGTTGAAATAATTCCGTTAAACTGTTTTCTACTGAAATTTTTTTCTTTCCCTAAGAAATGCTACAGAATCATAGAATCATAGAATCACAGAATGGCTTGGATTCAAAGGGACCTTACAGATCATCCAGTTCCAGCCCCCTGCCACACGAAGGGACAACTTTCACTTGGACCAGGTTGCCCAAAGCCCCGACCAACCTGATCTTGCACTTGGAAACATAGATAAGTCTGCGTTTTCTGGCGGAAATGTCTCTTGCTGACAGGCAGCTCCCTTCGCAGGTGTACTTCAGACAAATGGTGACATTTCAGTACCTTGCAGCAGATGCTTTTCAGCTTTGTTTTACTCACAGTAGCTTGAAAGGTTCCTTGAGATTTACTTCAAGGCTGAGAACAGTTTTTGGAAATTCATTTGCTCAAGCACAGTTTTTCAACTCCCTGAGAAGATCCAAGGTTCTTTTGTGTAAACAGTAGAAAATGACAGCAAGGCACTGCATGGCTCAATTCGCAATCCTTTTCTAGTCAACAGGAGTTTTACAATTGACTTCAATAGAAGCAAACTTAAACCTTTTAAATCAATATCCCAGTTTGCCATGGATTAAGTACAAATAAAACCTTACTAAAATGTAAAAGGAATTTAGTTAATTTAATCAATTCACTAAGTTAAATGATAAAAATGTAATCAGAAGAGGCATCTTTTTAAAAATCATCATTAAAATATATGAAGTTCTTTTGGAGCCTGTTTCATACAAGCAAAGATTTATCAATACTAATCAATAATATATTCACCTATGATGACTGTGAATAATGTGATGTTTAATATTCCCTAAATTTTTTAGATAACCTTAGTGAAAAGTCATTAATTATAATATTTATCTGTTACTTGAGAAAGAACATGATATAAAATGACAACTCAATTTTCCTCTTTGACATTTCAAATACAACTAGGTCACATTAATCAATCAATAATGTGCTTATCATACACTGTGGTCAATTATACCCCAACTATCAGTGACAGTTTTCTGGCTTGCAATCTGGGCACATATACTGTCATGACAACTACATTCTTTTTAGCCCTTTTGTATTTTACAACCAGAGCTATTGCTTAAGGGACATCATAAATTTGTGAAAAGGGCATCAGATACTTCAAAATCCCAATTGCACTTTGATACTATTAGTGTATTTCCAAAGAATAAACTCTCACTCTCAGTGCACTGAAATCCAAAAAAAATGGGTAAGATCCCCTTCACTGAAGAGAAAGTTACATGTAAAATAAAACTGGCATTACTACAAGTACAGCACTTGTATTTGCTGAATGCTGGGTTGCAATTATAGCTCATGGTTTTAGTGAAGTCTTAAACTAGTTGAGCTTACTTCTTCAGTTTATTGCATCATCAGAACCTTTTGGGGGAGTTGTAACCATATAAACTATAATTATTAACAGTATCTTTGTGAAAAACATTATAAATACTATTTGCCAGGGTATTATTTATATCCTGAGCTGTCTGTAAAAATGAGCCAGGATCTCACATATGAACTTTGACACAGATTAAAATACAATTTCTCACCTTCAGACAAATCATATCAATTGTGACCTTCCTGGGTTCATTAAAATTATTCTGAATGAATGATACAGTCATAAATGTTATGATGAAGTATTTCTCCATTGGAGAAAGTGCTGGTTGACCGGTAGTGAAATTGCTTATTTCAACAATGCCTCACTCTAATTTCCCTTGAAAAATATTTTCTGATAAGGAACAAAAGAACGTGAGATTTTTTTCCAGGGGACTATCTCATTTTTCTTTTTAAATAGAACTTCTACCAAAATACTGAAAGTGAGTTATTAATACAACATGAAGGATAATGATGGGAGAAGCAACTCCAAAATATATTATCTGGAATTATTATTTTAATTTCATTTCACCTCAGTGAAATCTGAAAACACTTTTGGAAATACTTGCTCAGAATAGGAATTCATTTTAAATTGCAGAATTTCCTGAACCCATGACACCATGAAATAAAATAGGCAGTTTTTATGAGGCTACAGCCTCAGTCAGGCTAAAGACACAAGTGCTGGTTATGAACCTTGTCCCTCCCGCAGAGATGATGGCTTCTGCAGTGCCGTCCTTCATGATTACCTGGAAACACAAAAGAATGTTGCTTTTCCTATATATAGATATTTTTTCATCTTTCTTGGGCAAAGTCCTGTTTGCTCCAACTGGAGCGCTGAGAAGGAAGGAGATGTGTGAGTTCTCAGCCCTTCCAAGTGTGTGATGAGACACATTTCACACCTTCCTTTGTTAGTGCCAGCAGCAGAATAAGAAAACAAGATGAGAGCAAATTTGAATATCAAAACTCATTCTCTGGTTTAGCCACTCTTAAAGCCTGTCACACCACATTCCCAGTAGTAATTGGCTGCCCTGCTCCAATTCAGAAGGAACAGTATCTCATAGGTGGTTGAATGATGATCCTATCAGTTGCAAACTATTCAGGATAAAAATAAGGAAAAAGGAGGAACAAAATGTTGTGCACATTTAGCAGTTCAATAGTTGTTGTTTACATTGTTTTTACATAGCATTTTGATGTTGTTATACTCATTGGGACATTTAGAGGGTAATATAGTAATAATTTATGAAATAAGAGAGTCTGATATGTAACAGTATTCCTAGTGGTGCATTTCGTATCATATTAGCAATACAAAACCCATAAAAAGCTGACGGTGGCAGTGAGTTCCCACTGGGACATACGCTATTACAGTAGTATCCATGTCAGCATTTTTGCTTTTTAATCACAGCTTTGACATTCAGTGTTTTTCTTTGAAAAATCATATAGGTCTTCACTCAGGAGCCCAATCATTTAGACCATATTCCTTCTTTTACATTAAAGCCAAATAATGGAAGGAGTGTCCTTAGTGCAGCTAACTTTCATTGATGAAGACTGATGTATCAACATTATCTCTGTGTGCAGTCTGTGTGCAGCAAAGAAAAAGTCCATTCTCAAGCCATTGCTCAAGTCCTAGTTGGTGCTGCAATGAGACATAAGACAGGCTGGCAAGCATTCTGATGGCAATCTGAACATATATTTCTTTTTCTCTCAGAAACATGATGTTATGCTACCAGTGCACAAATGCACATGAAAATCGCTAAGAAAACCTAGCCTTTCAATATTCACTTGACTTGGTACACCCTAAGCAAATTTTGACAAGAACCAGAAATTTTGAGCTATTCTTAAAAAGCTGCAAGTGAACACGTTGATGAGAAGGGTATGCCGAGTGCTCAGCTTGCATGATTGGACTTAGTGAAAAATGGTCTTCCAATCCCCAGAAAAAAAGTCTTAAGAGTTCAGTATTTTCCTCATCAATTGTAAAACCGTCTCTGGTTAAGCCTCTGAGACTTCAGCATTGCCCAAAGTGTGGCTGGACAGCCAGTCACAGCCCTTGTGCTGGGGCAGAAACCTTCCCATATAAAGCCCTGTTCTGATTTTAGCCATGCTTTGAAAGGCAGACATAGTATGCCCACAGGAGCAAAGTGTAGGAGTGGGGCTTTAGCAGAGAGGTGATGCACAGTAGTACTGGATCTGCTTCAGAACTGCCTTATTTTCTCCAACAATGTCTTTAAAATTTAATCATCCTGGATCTAAAAAATAACTGATTGTACTGTTGAATCTTCAGTTTCATTTGTTTTACAACAGTCTCAGATTTTCATTATATTACCATCTCCCATCAGAGAGATTATCTTTGTTAGAGTAAACCAAAACCTACTGGTTATGACAAAAAAGAATTCCTATTAACAAGTCATCATCTAATCATATTAGGATCTTTGTATCCCATTATCAGCTTTCTTATGAAATACCATTTCTTAATGACAGGGATTTGACTAATACTGTGTGAACTCTATTAACATAATTTGAAAGTTACTACCAAGTGTATATCTATAGAATAAGGTGTCATCATTTTCATGCTTTCACATAATTCTAGCCTGCGATTTGATCAGATGTGAATGTTGAAAGTTAATTTTCATCATATCAACTGACGAAGGTGGAATAGAGTTATCAGCATTTTGCACTGCATTAAAACATATTGTCACTGAATTCAGTGGGGCCCCAAATGGAGTCAGATTTCTTTTCTCTGTGTCCACAAAATCTCTTTTCTGGATGACAGAGGCAATCCATCCATTTAGCGTTTTCTTTGAGGGCAGTGGTACAGCTGGTATATGCAATATGTAACCTTCACTGTATTTCAACTGGTTTCATGGAAGCAGCAGGGGGAACCCAGGCCCCTTCAGTCCCAGTTTCAAGCCGCATGCAATTTACCCCCTTCCTGGTGATGATCTTCATAACACCTTTCCCTCCTCCCTAAAAGAACAAAAAGCGTTCATTTATTTTTAGAAATAATATGGGAAATAGTATGGGAAGTTTGTATGCAAAATATTAATTCTGGGGCTATTTAAAAGATATATACAAATTCTGCTAAAGAGTAGATATCAACTCACAGGAACAGAATTCTAGATTACCTTTTCATAGGTAGACTGACACCATGATTCTGAATGAAGAAAATCATTAACTGATTTAGTAGGTTTTTCCCAGTTTGAAGTACAAATGTGGACGTGCCTATCTGAAACACTATACATACAGACTCACAGAACTTCAGAGAAAAATTAATAGCCGACAGACTGTGCAAAAGACAAACTCACACTGGCAGAATGCTGAGCACTAAGGTCAGGGACTGTCCTTTTGGTTTGTGTTGGTACAGCATTTACCATGGGCTAAGATCAATGGCTGATGTTCTTAGATCTACTATCACAGAAATAGCAATATATTTTTACCAAGTACAATGCCACAGAATGAAATAGGTAGTATCATAAATGACAGCAAAACGAGCAAAATTGTCAAAATAAGTAAGTTATCAATTGTGCTTCGCTCTTGTTGCCATCTTTGTTACGGAAATCCATATAAGGGGATAATGCAAGCACAGTAATATCAATGGAAGTCTTTACTTTGATTTCCATGAGCTTTGCACCATGTTTTTACTTCCTAATTTGCAACATCTGACAATCCACAACACAGCCCACAGAGTTACGAGTTTGAATTAGTGAAGTTCTCCTACCTGATTGGTTTAAAACGAGTTTATATAGGCTTGTCCTTTTAAGCTGTTAATACCGCTGAAGATTACCAGGGTATTACTACAGTCCACAGTATTTCAAAGCTTACAGCACTGTTTCTCACCAAATCCTTGAAAGGGATTTGACATTTTCAACACCACTTCTAGGTGTCTAAGAACTATCACCTGTGAAACAAGCCCCTGAAAGCCTGGACTAACTCTGCTAAGCGTCAGAAAACAGTGTTTAGCCTGCTGGAAGAGCTAAAGCAGGAATTCAGCTATCCAGTGTAAAAAGGCAGAATGTTTTTTCGTTTCACTCAGCTTCAGGTAGCTGGATAAACATTTCAGTTAATTAAGCTGTGAAACTGTTTTCTTGATTTAGATGTTCTGGTAATTTCACTGAGTTCATTGCTTAAAATCAAACTGCATTTTCTTTTGCAATCCATTGACTTTAGAAAAGAGTTACCCTTTTGAAACAAATACTGATATGGCACACATGGAAAGAAACCCTTTAATAAGTCTGTGTTCTGCTCTAACTGCATAGGGAAGATGGATTAGTACTATAAATTAGTGTGCACAAACAGAATTTATACTTTCTTGCTCCTTAAAACAAAACCAGTGCATGGCTAAGAAAACCATCTCTGAAAGAGTATAACTCCAATTGCTCAGCCAGTGCAAAAGGGATTTTTAATAATCCCAGGTCCTGCATTGAAGAGTTTAGCTATCGGCAGTAGTCTGTGTGAGATAGAAAGGGAAGCAGAGCACCATCTGCTGTACAGCCCTGCAAACGTTTCAGAGCAAAAATTACAAAAAAAACCCCAACCCTACCTTAAGCTTTCTGAATACCCAGGACATAAGGAAGACCACCATCATCTAAAATTGCATGACCATGAGCTTGACATGGACACAGGCTAAAACTGAAGACATGAAGAGCCAGGGTTCAGAGTTCGCCATCAAAATCTATAGGAAGGAAACAAAGTAAGAAGCATTGTTTCTTTATAGAGATAGGCATGGCTGTGATTTTTAAAAGTACAGAATTTGACTGCCTATATATACATGCTATTATACTGACACTCTGTTTGGCAGACTTGCTAGCTCATGCTAAAGCAAAATTGCAAGAAAATGCCTGGAAGTGTTAGTATGCCTACACCTCAGGAAAAAGGAAAATTGTTATGCTTAGGGACCACTGTCAGCATCTTCATGCAATTTCCCATCATTTATAAGGAGCTGGTGGCCATTTGAAGATGAGCCTTTTAGGAAGCTTTTATTTGGGAAAGTTGAAGTTCTTTGCAGGGATCTCAAAAAGCAGATCAGGTTTGGGCATGCCTCTCACACTCTGCAGAAGATACAACTGACTCCAGAAACACCCAGCAAGCCTGAGGGAAACCTGCCATCCAGCACATCCAACGTAAGCCACTGTTAAGTGCGAGAGTGATGGAAAGGGGTGGATTTCTGTCCTATGAATCACAGAATCATAAGGTCTGGAAAGAACCTTAAGATCATCCAGTTCCAACCCCCCTGCCATGGGCAGGGACACCTCACACTAAACCATATCACCCAAGGCTCT
>JAOEHY010006938.1:0-15091 GCA_025447955.1 Psilopsiagon aurifrons | reverse complement strand
AAAGAGGTATTCCATACCACAGCACGTCATGCCCACTATATAAACTGGGGGCAGTTACCCAGAAGGGTTAGATCACTACTCAGGTCAGGCTGGGTATTGGTTGGTGGGTGGTAAGCAGTTGTATTCTCTTCCCTTGTTATTTCCCTTATCAATATTGTTATTGGTGGTAGCAGCAGTGTTTCTTGTTATACCTAAGTTACTGGACTGTTCTTACCTCAACCCGTGGGAGTTACATTCTAAGTTAAGTACCTAACTTAGAATATCATTTTCCTATCACTCCTCCTATAATGAGGTATATCAGCCTGTCTGTAATCTGCAGCAGACTATGTAATTTGATTAATCCTCTCCAGTGCATATAAGGAGCCCAAAGACTTTACAGGTGCATTGGTCAAATGCCAAAATCTATGTGACACAAATCTTTTCCACCATCCCAAATCCTTTAAGACCTCAAGTCATCAAACTCTTGAGTGAGCAGTCAAGTATAATGTTTAAATCTTGATAGCATAACTCAGCTATCCATTTAAAGTTAAGCACTTTACTGAAGAGGGCTAAGAACACAAAAAAAGTCAAAATGCTTTGCTGAATTGGACCTTATTCACTCTCTTATTTGCCCAAGGTTATTTTACTTCTAACAAAAGATCTTTGTTGACTTTTGGAACAACTAAAATTAGAATTATTAATTACTTTTATAGGAGTTTATGGATGCTTTTCAAAGACTTAGAGTGCGTACTTTGTTGTGTAGTAAAACACAAACATGTTAAAAAAAGAGTTTTGCTGGTTAATCCAGAGTCCCATAGCTCAAATAGTTTTCAGCATCATTATTATAAGTGAATTTCATGGAACCTTTCTAGGTGGGATTTATTCCATAATTACATTTTGTGTTCTGCAAGAGAACAGATGCTTTTATATTTTATTATGGTATATTGTAACTCAATTACCCCTGATAACATTAAACAGTATTAGCTGGTCAGTAATGCCTAGAACCTCAAATTAGGTTAAGGCTAGACTGGGCCAACTAATAGCCTGATACATAATGAGGTGCACGTTCCTTACCTGGTGGGTTTAGTGCATTGGAAATACAGAGTTAGGGTTGAGAAGAACAAGACTGTCTCATGAAGATTGGTATCATCTTGTTATCTAGCATGCAGAGACAGAACTTTGACTAAAACAAAATGTTCCACTTGAAAGATGCAAAGCAGGTTATGAACACCAAATAGAAGGCAGTGGCTCTGAAAAAGGTCTAAAGATCACAGTGGACATAAACTCTCCCTTCACAGTGCAATTATAAACTACTAATGCAGTACAGGCTGCTTAAAAATGGGCTATAATAAAGAAGAGCACATAATCAAATTTCTCAATAGAACGTGGCTGAGAATAGAGAAAGTGTCTGCTTCTTTTGTTCACATTAACAAAAAAAGAATCTCCGTATTCTGCAGAAGGTGAAAAAAGGCAAAGTATATGAGGATGACGCAAAACTCCAAATGGTAAAAAAATTAGGAGCTCCAGCCATTTTAGAAGTAATTTCAATTCATGCCTGATTGGCTTTTTTATCTTAAAGAACCAGTAAGACTTAACGAGAACTAACGTCTGGACAATGAAGCCGGGAAAACTTAAATTAGGAGGAGTTCTTAGCAAGCCTGATGGAAGTGAAGTATTCTGTGTTTTCTTATATATAGCACAGGCTTTCATGGCTTTCTGGAATTCTTTGTTAACATACCAAAATGAAGGTGTCAGTAAATGGTTCAGTTGCACATTGTAGACATAAATGATATATCAGAAACCATCTACAGAAATTGTTGTACCCCCAAAACATGGGGAGGGGTGGAACACTTTCCATCTTCCTGATCTTTTTACCCTAGCTCCCAACCCCAAAGTTTCACTTTCTTCCTTAAATTAAACGCATTCTGCTTTCTTACATTGGAATAATTCCCTTCTTCCCCTGCTAGTGATATTTCTGCAGGTATAGCACACTTTTGCTTTACTGCAGGGTAGGTCTGTCAGTGGAAAGGAGTGGGTAGAATTGTGGTGTCAGGAGCACACAAGAGGATAGGGTAATCACAAGGCAGAGAGATAATTCTCCTGTAGGTGGGAGTGACCCATTAGAGTTGATGAGCCATAATGCATATTACCTTTGCACTCTGTTCATTACAAGCCCGGTTTCCATAGAATTTCTCACAGAATTGAACCTTCAAAGTGTTTTTATAACTGTTTCATACCTTTTCTAAGGTGACAAAAAGATTATTATGAAGCCACAGACTAATCCAAAGTTTTTTCAAAGCAAGCAGTTAGTAATTCAGAGGCAATTTTTAATAATTCAAAAAATTAAACAGCTTCACAATTATTACATTGCTATTTTATTTTCCATACTCTTTTCTAATAAAGTTTTAATCATCTGGCCATCTGGTTTTATCAGTTTCCATGGGGAATGCAATAAATATTTTAAATTCAGCGTTTTTGTTGAAACACGGTGCATAAAAATCCTAATGATATTCTTTTGTTCATTCATTCCTTATTTCAAAAACATGAAAAAATGGCTAATATATGATGCTAAATCCTGAAATATTATGTATTTGAAAACGAGTTGGGTCTGAAAAAGTAAAATGAATTAGGAATAATCTCAGCTTCTTAGAAATTTAGAGGTGCACTAGCCATCAAAACTGACATAGCTACTGCTTTGCGTTATGGTCTCATGCACTTGCTCCTTATCTGTATATTTTTTCATAGACTGAGTTCCCCCAACCTCTTATGTTTTTAGGAACATTTAGCTCAGTTCAGTTCCTACAAATGAGTTGGTTTCTCACATTATTTAAATTATTAATATTACTGTAATTATCAAAGCCGTTATTATTAATTGTTTTCTATATACTATATGATTATATAATAAGTGTATCAAAGGGAATATAACATGCCTATAATCTTACAGGAGCAGAATCATTAAGTATAACATTGTTCTTTAATGTGTATTAGCAGAATCTTAACATTTCTTTCCACAAAAAAAAATTATAATTGTATCTAATTATTTTATTAGGAGGTAAAAAAAAAAAAAAAAAACCAAACACAGATTTTTGTGAATTATTATCTAGTAAAATGATATCTTTCTTTATATATTATTTATTCATTATTAAGCTGTACTCATTGAAATGTCAAAAAGATCTCTGCAAACAACTGTGTAACAGAAAAAAAAAAAACCAGAATAAATTGCAAGTACTGAAACACATCACTGAAGATAAACACTTTGTGGGTATTCCCTAGACGGATATTGTTCATATGAACCATTTGGAAATTACACAATTAAATGTCAACATGGGCCTGAAAATAATTTCTGAGAAAGAATAAAGGTCTGTACACTGCTGTGTCATTAGGCCCTACTTGTTGCTGACTTAAGACAATCTAATTTGCTCTCAAGAAATACAGGAATTTTGAATGATAAGAACTGTAAAAAAATATTCCAGGATATTTAATTTTCAAATTCTTTTTTTGGAATAAAAAGTTTTGAATGTACTCTTTCTCTAAAAATAAAACCATGATTTTTCAGTACTGAAACAGTTCAGGAACTAGTTTTAATGGGTAGCACTAAATTCCACAGCAATTAGGAGATCAGGCGAATAATCTCCTTATTTATTGTATGTATCTCATATAATCCTGTATTTACATTCTTATTAAAATTTATATAGGTCCTTGACTTTGATGGGAGAAAATTATTAGTTCTTTTGATAACAAAAGTCCTAAAATAGAAAGGACTTAGCTTCAGATTTGGATTCTTTCAGTAGTTCAAACACATTAAATTGAACTTGGATAAAATCAATCCACACTAATTGATAGGACACATTTGTTCATATTACTTAAAAATCAGCACTACCGTGTAATGTGAACAAGTACGCACATTATGAAAGGGTCTGAGGTTTTCTGAGTCACAAACAAAAGAGCAATAATATTGTGTGCCTACACTAATTTTATTATTGTTGTAGTTTAATTTTCACATTGCCTACTATAGAGCTGATGAAATTGCAATTCACATATTAATTTATTCTCTATTCTAAACTGCTACTGTATCATGAAGAGTCCTGCAACTCAAAACAATTTAAAACGTTTAAAAAGGTATACGAAGGTTAACTTTTCAATTTGGATTCAAGGAAAAAATAATTGCTCAGCCATTAGCTACAGTAGAGTGTTATTATAACTGCCAGGAAATGTTAAAAAAAAAATGTTTGTGCCACACTAGAAACAAATAAATAAATAAATGCATCCAATTCAGAGTAAATGGAAATATATTAACCTAATTTCCTAGCAACTAAAAAAGCTGACTGAAGAAGACCTGCTAGTATAAATTATGTATTTCCTAGTCAGTACAGGAGATGGGAATGAGTGGCTGGTGACCAAATTTCACCTGATGATTATTTTTTATTTTCTACTGGCCCTTCAGTGAACTGGAAAAAGTTAACAGCATCAGATTTAGCATATAGATTTAGGAACAGAAATCCAGCAATGCTGGATTTCTGAAGAATTGGATGTCTCCAGAAGAGAAAATTGCACATAGAATAAAGAACAGCAATGCAAGGCCAGGGAAGAAAGGAAGAGGCTTGGTTCCTGCCTTCAGCTTTAGGTAATGCAATTAGATAAAACCTCCTCTTGAATAGAGATGTCTTTAATACAAACTGGAAAGTACAATTGATCCATTCTTCATAATACACAATCTGTGGAACTTCATCTGACAGTAAATGACTTCAGGTACAAAATCAGCATCCTACCTTGCACGAGGCCATTCAGGAGACTGAAGAACTGCACCCTTAGGCCATATTGGTAATGTTACCAAAAGTCAGGAGTTGAGCCCTAAAGGCCAGCTTAAATGCCAGTAGCTATTTGCTGTTTCTCTAATAATACTCTTCTGATTGTCTTCTCAGCCTGGAGCTTGTGCTGACTCCTCATTTTCACTTCCTTTCTCCATGATCTCAAGGCACAGAAAAGTTCATAGGGCACAAGTAGATGGGAGCTAGAAGAAAATTAAACAACAAACACCACATCATGTAAGAGGTTAATAGTTATTGATGCTTTTATGCGGCCAGCATCTCCCTAAAAGCTGCAGCAGCTCTAATCCAGTAGATCCCACTGCAGCAGGAACTTCATATTCCTGTCCTCAGCCCCTCTGCTGTGCTTTGCTGCCCTCAGGACAAGTATCCTCTGTCAAATCTTCAAGCCTCATGCACACAGAAACACTGAATCGGTTTGATTTTGTTGTCACTGACATTTTCCACCACAGTTTTTGACTTCAGAGGAGAGCTTACAGGTCTCACAGAAACAACTTTGGAGAAGTGCTGCAGGGTGACGATTTGCCAGCATGCTAACATCAGATGATGCCCATTCTTGCTCATTGGTAGTGAAGTCTTTTCAGAAGGCCTTATGTGATTTACACTGTATTGTTAATTGCATCATCAGCAATCACCTAATCCCTGGCTTCAAAACCGAGAAGTACAGAGTAGTTATGTCCACGTTTCTCAGTGCAAGACCTCTCTGGAGGTGACTAGTCACACTTGCACCACACTTGGCCTTGAGTTTCCTCTGTACCCCATGCATTGCCCCAGAAATCCTAACACATGCTGATACTCTACTGTTGTATGAGTTTGTATATGTCATTTTTCATTGTTTTGGCTCAAAATGATTCCATTGTTGTTTAAGCCCAGCCAGTAACTCAGAACCACTCAGCCCCTCACTCACTCCACTTCCTTCTTCCCCCCCCCCCACTCCCTGAGGGATGGGGAGGAGAATCAAAAGAATGTAACTCCCACGAGTTGAGATAAGAACAGTCCAGTAACTAAGGTATAATGCAGACCACTGCTGCCACCAATAACAATAATGATCAGGGAAATAACAAGGGAAAAGAATACAACTGATCACCATCCGTCAACTGATACCCAGCCTGACCTGAGTAGTGATCTAACCCTTCTGGGTAACTGCCCTCAGTTTATATAGCGGGCATGACGTGCTGTGGTATGGAATACCTCTTTGGCTAATTTGGGTCAGGTGTCCTGTCTCTGCTACCTTCCAGCTTCCCCTGCCCATTGGTCAGACTAAACATTACTGAGCAGCAACGGAAATCATTGGTGTTATCAGCACTGTTCCCTGGCTGAAAGTCAAAACCGCAGCACTGCACCAGCTACTAAGAAGGAGAAAAATGGCTGCTACTGCTGAACCGAGACAGATTCTATAATGCAGTAGTAATGGGAGGGCTGTGCTGTAGTCTTGTAAAGTGCTGGTGTTTTATAGCAGAAACCTGAAGATGTGAGTTACATGCTGTGGGTATAGGAAGAAGGTATGGGAACATGCTTGTGGCTATAAAAGCTGCTGCAATGACATGGAAAACAACCAAAACTACCTTTCATCTACTGTTTATTGAGACAGGTCCCCAAAGCCAGCTATGTGCAGGAACCAAGTTTTGGGTTAGATGGAATTGAATGATTCACTCCAAAATATGGCCTGAGAATACACTAACAATTAGGCGATCTAGAGGATGAGAACCATGAGCGGAGCTGTCTGGCAGGGTAAACATATCTTTCATATCAGCAATAAAGTCATCTTTGGAGCTGGGTTTATAGAAAGGTTAGCTTATTCTTATTTCACTTGTGTGAAAGGAAAACAACTGGGGAAAAAAAAGCAGAAATAGGCTGGCCTAATTTTCTGCCGATTACAAACCAACTGCTGACTAAGCCTTAGTTGTGGTAAACTGCTCATCTACCTGACTTAGCACATGATCTACTCCTCAGTACCCTGGAGCTTAATCTAATATTCTTAATAACAAATTAACTTAGAACGTGACATTAAAAGAGAGGGGAATTATGCATTTATAGTGACAGAAAACAGATCTCAATGTTTTCATACCCCTGGCTTAAATGTAGTCAGTGTAAACTGACATAAATAACCTCCAAAATCTCATATTGCCCAGGCATTAGTTGAGATACACTATTAAACTACCATTGGTATGGATGTTTGAAGTGTTCACCCTAAAGAAAAGAAGAAAGAGAAGAGAAGGTTAGAACATCTCAATGATTTCACCCTGTGTTTACAAAGGTGAAAAGTCATGTGGGTCTGTGAAAGCACACAAAAAGATCAAATACAAATGAATGGGAGTAAAAAAGGTGGCTGAAATGTTTCAATCCCAAAACCAGAAAAAATGCTTAAAGTAAATCCCTGATAGGAAAATTGTGTCATGTGTCTAAACAACAAGAAAAGCAATGCCAAAAAAAAAAAAAAAAAAAAGGAGAGCAAAGAGAAAAGGAAGAAAAGAAAGAATTCTGTCTCAGTGGTAGAATGAAAATATCCCTTTATCTAAATAGTATATTCATCACAACATGAAATTCTGGTCATGTGGGACTCAGGGTCTCTGGAGAGGGAGAATATTACCTATGGTTTGATTCACTAACATGAGGGAAGAGATTTCATATTTCTCTCTGCTGCCTCAGGCACAGTGGTACACTGCAAGTGGGAACATTACCTGGGAAAAATTCACCCCCTCTACCTTCACTAAGCAAAGGATTGCATGCTGCTATCTTGCTCAGTTTCCCAGTTGATGCTATTCTAGACACATGCATCTAAGTAATTGAAAATGTTTCAGGGCCAGGGCTGGAGCTTGACTGTATTTTAAGAAAAGGAAAGCCATGTTTCTGTATGGTTTTAAGCTCAGCTGCATCCCATGGCTACACTTGCCCTAAGAAATACCAGGCTGTTCTCTGAATATTCAAATGTGACTTGGATATAGTTCATGTGTTTGGATGGTCCCATGTTCCAAGAAACACAGAATGAAACAGGCAATGACAGTTAAACTTATGTTTAACTTCTGCTCTGTAAATTAGAAAGCTTGAAGTGTGGTTTTTCGTATGAATAAGCTTTGGTTTTATTGCTTGTTTTCTTACTGTGAGGGTGTACAAGTACTCAACAGATTGTACAGAGAAGTTTGGCAGTCTGTGCCACTGAAAGCATACAGAGCATCAGTGAGCACTGTATTAGACAGCCTACTCCAGTTGACTCTGCTTTAGGTAGAGAGATGGGACTATATAAACTCTGGAGGTATCTCAGCTGTTTAGTGACTGTGTATCCTATGCCTGCTTTCCTGCCTGTTGCTTGCTTTGCAAATAAGCATCTTTCCCAGACCAGTTCTTTCTTAATGTAAATACATCATTGCTGTGGATGAAGAACAATTCTGTGTTTCCCCTTTAGCATACTCAAGCAAAGGTGACTGTTGACTTTCAGTCCTTTACAAATAAGCCTTAAAGTAGGAAGAGAAAATTTAACGCCACCCACAAACACTTTTCCTCTAGGGCCATAAAACATTTATCAGCATTTAATTTGGAATAACAACAGCAATAAAAAGAGGATATTTGCTATAGTGGCAGCTGTGAGTTCAATCATTAGATGAGTAATCTGATGAAGTGAAGTGAGAATGAACAAACCGAATAAACACGCATTGTGCAGACAAATTCTAGATGAAGTGCTGCTGCTGCTGCTGCTGCTGCTGCCAGTACTTGGAGTTGCATGAAATTATTAAAACTATTTTAGCAGGACAGGTCATACCTCAACAACTTAAATCAATAACAGCACCAAAATCACTGCTGAGTCTAATTTGTAATGGAGGACTGGCATGCTTGACCTCAGCCCTCCCTAACAAGCATGCTGTCATTAACAGAATACCTAATGAAGGGTAAAAGCAATATTTCAAAGATCCTTAGAAACTGGTTTACAAATTAAAGCCTCATCATATAAATTCACAGACTGGATACAAAAATATATCAAACACACTGTTGGCCCTTTTATGCCATAACTACCAGCTTTGTGGAAATTATGTTGTGTGTGTCCTGCTCCAAAATGAGGGAATGGAAGTAAGATTAGGAACCTCGCTGTTCCTTCTGGTGCAGTGTTCTGGTTTTGGCTGGGGTAGAGTTGATTTTCTTCACTGTAGCTAGTACGAGGCTCTTTTGAATTTGTGCTCAAAACAGTGCTGATAGCACAGGAATGTTTTAATTGTTGCTGAGCAATGCTTACACAGAGCCAAGGCCTTCTCTGCTCCTCACACCACCCCACCAGCAAGCCAGCTAGGAGTGCACATGGAGTTAGGAGGGGAACCAGCGAGCCATCTAGGGGTACACATGGAGTTAGGAGGGGACACAGATGCTTACCAAAGGGATATTCCAAACTGTATGGCAACATACTGAGCATACAAAGCCAGGAAAAAGAAGGAAGGAAGACATTTGGAGTCATGCCATTTGCCTTCCTAAGTCACTGCTATGCATGATGAAGCCCTGCTTTTCTGCAGATGGCTGAATACCTGCATGCCAGTGGGAAGTGCTGAATGAATTCCTTGTTTTGCTTTTCTTGTGTATGGCTTTTGCTTTACTTATTTAACTGTTCTTACCTCAACCCATGAGTTTTTTCACTTTTACCCTTCCAATTCTCTCTCCCATCCCACCGCAAGTGCCTGTGTGGGGCTGAGCTGCCAGCTGGGGTTAAACCACGACACCCAGAAATGAAGTGAGATGAATGAGGGTTATATATCTCCATTATTTCTGGAGGTGTTGAGCTGCTCTGTGCATTAGAAAGGTTGCAGTCAATTTTGTTTAATCTCTGTCACAACCTAGACAGATGCAAGAAAAATGTGACACTTTTACCCCATTCAAACAGAAATATATCAGAAAATCTACAAAAATAAGCTTTTTTTACCTGTTTGGTTATGGGGTCTTTCAGTTTTGTTTTGTCTTTGCTTTGAATTCCCTTACAGGCATTACCTTAGTTTATAAAAGCATTCTGTGCAATAATTACAGGACATAATAAATTGAACCCCTTTCTTGTTTCTTTAACAACAGCTATAATATTATATTCCTCTTTATCTAGTTTAGGATATCATGTACCATTGCATCTCTGATCACCTCTGTGACAAATTGGGAGTACTTGCAAGGTTCATGTAAGTGCTCACAATTTTATAATGGAATAGTCGTTTCCAAGTGGTGGAAACTCTACAAGGTAAAATCTTGTGGCTGGAGAAGACATGACTTTTCATTACATTAAGATGTGGATTTATAGATTTATTTCCCCTTCCCTTTCCTTCCTTGTTTCAGGAAAGTTGCACTTCCTTTCCTAACTGGTGGTCAAACAGTCAATTTGTGTAGAAATGCATATATATGCAGCCTTTGGAAGACAGCAACTGAAGAGGTTAAGGAGAAATAATAAAGGAAGAGAAATTAAATAGATGATATTTTTAAAGGGTTTTTTGGTTTGGTTGGTTTTTTTTGTGGCAAAACATCAACATGAATCAGAATTTGGCTGCAAATATAAAAGTGTAAATCACTTATTTCCTGGTGACTGACTTAGAATGACCTTACAGTTTGACCACCCATGTGGTGGGGGCCTTTTTATTTTGGAGAGAAATGGAAATGTCAGCAGAAAAAATTTTGTTCAGATCGCTACCTTTTTTGGGGGCAAAGTGCAAGTAAAATTGTTATCTCATTTGGCATAGACTTTACCAGACAGAAAAGGATCTCCTGTCATTTTGAGGTTATTTAACCTTTCTGTTTAAACTTGCTTCTTTTAAATTAGATCATTTTTAAAACAGATAATTCTGTTTGGAAGAGAACAATTCAAAAGCTTTATTTTACTACAGCTGAAGGCAGCCCTTTGAACATTTTGGAAAGCTTTGCCTAGTTTTGCTGGTTTTCATGCTGTTATTTTGTGCATTTGGTTATTTTCAGCCTAAATAATTGAAAAAAGTTTTCTCAATTTTTTTCCTTTTTTCTTTTTTTTTTTATTTTTCTTCTTGTTCTGAATTTTTTGTCATTTTTAAAGAAAAGAATCAATTGTCTTATTTAATTGTTACTTTCATTTCTTTTCATTTCTGAAGTGTCTGACCTCTTCTGATGAAATTGCCATAAAATCCAGGTTATTTACATGTCTCAATAAAAGGTGGGTTCTGAATTTGTTTTATTTTCAACAGGAAGTTACAGGAAGGAACTTTGAAGGCTCAAAAGTAATCTTGTTTTCTCCTGTGGATGAAGGTACCAGACCTTAAGCCTCAGTCTGAACATATTTTATTTCATGGTTCAGCATAGCTGAAAAAAATGAGGTGAATGTCAGGATTTATAATCCTGGTTAGTTTTGTTTTCCTTTAATGAATATTGAAGAAGTCTTGAGCACCACAGAAGCTGCAGGGGCTAATAAAACACCTAATGACTTGGGATTAAACTCCAACCATATTTCAAAACTGTCACATCACCATAAGCTGTAACACACATACCTCATTTCCCTGAGATAAGGGAAAGGCAATGGTCCTTCCCAGCATCATTCGCAACCTCACCTCCAATAGGGCAGGTATGCCATCATGATCCCCTTAAAAACAGGTATCCCACTGTCCTACCCCTTGCCAAGCAACAGGTGATTTGGGTGGCAGGGTTGCCTACAAGCTGTGTCCACCTGGGAATGGCAACTATTTTTCCTTCGAAAGGGCATGGAACCCTTTTGTCTCACGGTTCTGTAAGATAGATGAGGAGATGCTGTAATTCTGGAAAGCCTGATGATGTGGTCAAAAACTGGTGAGGGAATGGAGAGTTTGGTGGTAGCTGTCAAAAAAAATGAGCTTTGCATGCTCCCACTTGTTGTAAAGTCTGTGGAACAGCTGAGTAGGGGCAATACAAAACTCCAATTCCTTTTTCCCTTTCTCTTTCCTTTCCTTTTTCCTCTTCTCCTTCCTTTTCCCTTTCCCCTTTCCTTACCCTTCCCTTCCCCTTCTCTTTCTCTCCCTTTCATTTTCCCCTTCCCTTTCTCTCCCTTTCCTTTTCTCCTTCCAATTAGACTTCACCTTTCCATTTTCCTCCTTCCCTCTCACTTTTTCATTTTTTTTCCAAACTGAACCCCCAACCAGGGTTTACTGTGTTTTCTTGGCTGACATGTTGATCATTTATTGTATTTCTATATGTATGATAAATACTCAGAGCTCTGAAGGGGTGATAACACAAGATATGGCAGGTCTAAATGCATTCAAATATGATTCACGTTCAATGGCTTAGATCAGCAACAGCTCTAATGCTTTTCTGCTGTTAGGGATCTCTAAGGCAAATTTTCTATGTACTCACTTGTAAAATGCAAGAGAGGCCTAAAAGAGCAACATCATACCAAAGTTACTGCATGAAAACAACCCTGCCACTGAAGCACACATTTATATGGCAGATATTTAGTAACTGCTTCCTGAACAAATTCATAGGACTTTCAAGGTCTTGGGACCTTTCAATTTTCTCTATTTCCCTTCCCACTTTTAACTCAAGTTGACAGAGTTCTGTTTGAAACAGACAAGTTTGGGAATAATCAGGAAAATCACTGCTGAGAGCTTTTGCTCTTTTTCAGGTACTGCCTGTGTATTGTGGTACCCAGATTGCTGCAAAAAAATCCCCAAACAGCTAGGAAACCAATTCTTTGGGATGGGTTTCAGTCTTCCCCACCGTAGGTTAACCTGCGCACTACCTGGGCATAGATGTTGTACCACCATGTACTTGAGAATTCTGGAGCACATAAATCCTTGGTGAATAGATAGATAGATTAGATAGGTAGATAGATAGATAGATGATAGATAGATAGATAGATAGATAGATAGATAGATAGATAGATAGATAGATTGATAGATAGATTGATAGACAGACAGACAGACAGGCAGACAGGCAGACAGGCAGACGGACAGCTTTGGAAGCTTATTGCACATGTTTACGAAGACAGTGTGCTGAAGAAACATCCCAACAAGGCTCTGATGGGGACAAACCGCTTTATGGTATTGCTTTTGCTTAAGGACCTGGGTGCATGTGGTGGATAATATGGGAAGATGGGGAAGTTGGGTGTGTACCTCAAGGGGATGTAATTCTGGGTGAAAAGAGCCGCTGAATTCAACTGTATGCTGTTGACTGCTATATAGCACTTCTATGGCAGTTAGATGCCCATCTCCACCGCTCTCATGCCCATCATGCTGCTAGATGCCCATCTGGCTCCACTGGACTTGGAAAAGATGATATGTGCTGCCACAGTCATCAGCAGAGAACAAAGTCATGGAAAGCTGAAAGTAGAATCTCCCAGTACTATCCTCAGGTCACCACTGCCTGAACCCAACTTCCTTTCTATCATCTCTTCAACAAAGAAACCAGACAAGCTCAGCACTGAGGAAATCAGAGCTGATGTCAGCAAGCAACAATCTAGCACCATGCACCATCTCTCCTGCCCTGAAAAACTTCCACAACAGATGAATCCTGACATCATAGACTGAACGAACCCAACAGACTTTTATAGGGATGGCCCATGGACTAAGGAATGATATCTGTGTGCATCTATCTGTCTATACATACATACATATATATGTATATAATTAGACAGAAAAAGTGACAGTATACTGGAAAGTATGGGATCTGAGCATGACGTAAATGCTATGAATAAGGGGTGGATACTGTCCTGGTTTCAGTTGGAATAGAATTAATTTTCTCCCCAGTAGCTGGTGCAAAGCTGTGTTTTGGCTTCAGTCTGAGAACAACGCTGATAACACACTGATGTTTTTAGTTGTTGCTAAATAACGTTTACTCTGATCAAGAGCTTTTCTGCCTCATGCTCTGCCAGGGAGGAGGGGCACAAGAAGCCATGATGGAGCAGAGACAGGACACCTGACCTGAACTAGCCAAAGGGGTATTCCATAACACAGCACTTTATGCCCAGTATATAAACTGGGGAGAGTCACCCAGAAGGGACCAATTGCTACTCAGGTTGGGCTACATATCAGTCAGTGAGTGGTGAGCAATTGTATTGTACATCACTTGGATTTTCTGAGCTTTCATTTCTCTTATTTTGTTGTTTCCCATTATTATTATCATTATTGCTATTGTTGGTATTACTTCTATTACCAGTATATTGTAGGTATTATTTCCATTATCACTTTATTGTACTTTAGTTATTAAACTGTTCTTACCTCAACCCATGGGATTTGAATTCTCTAGATTCTCCTCCCTATCCTGCCTAGGGGAGTGGGTGAGGGGCGATTTGAGTGAGTGGCTGCACAGCACTGAGTTACCAAATGGGTCTAAAACACAACACTAGAATATCTTGTGTGACCCCACCTATTTCTCTGGGTTGCAGGTTATCCATAGATCTTAGCTTTGGCTGCTGGTGAATGTGGATACCCTAGGAAATTGAAGCTGTCCAAAACAGAACTGAATTAAACCCAAGAATCACAAAAATCCCACAACAGTTCATGTGTCTTTCCACTATCAAGTATTTGGTAGGATTCATAGCAGAAGTGAACCTTAAGGTGTAACTTGAAAGCAAGTATCTAACAACCCAAGAATTGGGCTGTGTTGTAAGAAAGATCCCATACATATGTTTGAAACAAGATCATGCTAGTTTTTCAATGCCAGTAGGTAAGTGCACATGACAATTCATCCTTAAGGTGCTTTGATGAAATGTTTCCCAAGGTTTGCCTTTCAAAATCCAGTGAATTATTCATGAACACTACAGGCTGATTTCATCTCTACAAAAAATTCATGACCTCTTTATTCACTTCTTTGCTACTGTCAGGCTTCTCAGGACTCAACAACTGTTTTAATAAAATGTCATTCTGAGTACTGTGCATCACGGAATCTGAACTTTCCTGGATCTAAGAAACAGGCCAAATCACATTCTCATTTTTCCAGTATAATTGGATATTATATAAATTAAACTAGAGCTGTCAGTGCATCAGTAGTAAAGGTCAAATAGAATTTTGACACAATCTCTAAACCAATTGTTAAAGGAAAACAAAATACAAATGCCTGAAGTTTAGCATATGAGTAAGTCTTTAATTCTCCCTGTTTCAGAAGGAGTCATAATGCATTAATCATACAAAAAAAAAGATTCATCAATGTTTATTGCAAGATGTCAACTAATGCACAGTTAGACAGAACTGTGCCTTATTTAATGAAAATTCTCTGCCCTTAACAACTGGTTTATGAAATGAATAAACATAAAATGACCAGAAAATCAAAAGGAGCATGACCAGCAGGTCGAGGGAGGTGATCCTGCCCCTCTACTCTGCTCTCCTGAGACCTCACTTGGA